>JBCAUI010004718.1:0-10254 GCA_038406195.1 Haplosyllis anthogorgicola
GGAATGCCTGGGATTGCATGAGGCGCCCCCTAGCATGAATAATCTAAAAAGTCCCCAGAGTCTACCCCCTACTCTCTGTTATGCAAAAAGTGCATTAACAGATAATGAACATTAAAGGATTAGCAAGCTAATTGATAACTGTAGAGTTGCCGTGGCTGAATGGCTAATGCGTTAGACTTTGAGTACCACATGTCAAAATAATTGCCCTGAGCAAGAAATTAACTCCACATTGCTCGGAGAGGTAAAAGGCTGCAGTGTGTACTATCATGCGTCAGTGGATCGGTGGAACTCCTAGACCTGTGCAGGTGAAGAATAGATTTTCACATTGTACCAGTGTTCGAATGAAAGACACAACATGAAATCAGTGTCAGGAGCTACTTCCTAGTACCCAAAAATTGCCGTTAGACACTAGGAAACTGATTATTCTGTGCAGCAAAAAAATGCCTTCCAAAAGCGACTTACAGTCGGCACTAAGACTGTGAGGGCACCTACTTCTTACTACACAAATTGTCTCATAAAGAAAGAAAGGGAAAACAAAAAGAAATTCTAACGTTTTATAGTTTATTATCTTAAATATTATTATATATATATGTACATTTCTATACTATTACGTTCATTGATCAGTTCTTGACGATCATTAATTCTATTGAGGATCACAAGTTCATTCTAGAAATTCTTCATGAAATTCGCAAGAAAAGTAATGTTGATTTTGATGAATTGACAACTTCGTTAGACATTACATCTCCTGAAATTCCTATCACTTTTGAAATGTACAGAACAAAAGAGAGAACAATAGAATTCCACACTGCGCTTTTGATGTGCTATTGTTCCAAAACTGATAGGAATTTCAGGAACTGTTCCACCGATCAAATATCATTAAAATGAAGCATAAACAAATTACATCTCAATAAATTATTCAGTTATGAAATTCTTTTTGACAGAAATTCTCGTGATTACGGTGATAAAAATTACTTTTGCAGCAAATCGCTTATCCCGTTTGCCCTGTGGCGCCATGCATTCCGGGTACTCCAATAGGGCCCGTCAATCCAGTTGATCCTGTAGCTCCTATCCTTCCATTTGCTCCAGGACGTCCAGGAGATCCAGGGAATCCAGCAGGGCCTGGTGCTCCTAAAACGCAATAATAAAATGTGAATATATGAAATCTGCATTGGGCGAATTTCCTATTTGTCAGGAAAATATGTACGTAGGTGACAGTAGGTTGCCCAATGGAGTACAAAAAAAGTAAAAATAAATTTGGCTGTTAAAAATTAGTACGGGGATGACAGCAGTTCGCCTAATGGCTAGTACGCCCAATGCAGATATTAGTGTTTACATGTGAAATGGAAATATATGAAAAGATATATGCTAATGTTCAAAAAATTCTGGTTCCGTATCTATAGCATTGTGGACCCATGTCGCACGTTTCATTAATTAATGTGCTCAAAACCTTGGCGGAAATCGTAAATTCTACAAATTTTTATAGCATTCTTTAAAGCTGATCTGAGAAGAGCTTTGGTGGCCAATTCTTACGCTACGCTTTTAAATTCGTGGGTGCAAGTTTATACCACAGTTAATACAGAAATGAAGACAACTTTATCAAAAGATTATTTACTTCAACAGCTGTGTAAAGTTGACAACAAAGAACTGATAGTGTTCAATTATAAGCAATAAACAATAAAATACAGAGGACTAAATGGTCTTAATTTTATCTCTATGCTAAAGGCGAAACAATTTCAACGTTAATTCATTTCTGCGTTTTCTCCATGTGCCTTGTACCCTTACATATGTATATAAGCTGTAAAAAAATAAACAGAAAATGATCATAATTTAATGAGCTGAACCTCATGAAAAGACACATAACGTGTGAAAATGTACCTGTTGCTCCCGTCGGACCTGGTGGACCTGGGTAACCAGCATCTCCATTGACTGTCACTGCTGGACCAGGTGGTCCGGGGGATCCCCGTGGACCCTGAGATCCAGAGAATCCCCGAGGTCCTGGTGCACCTGGTGCTCCATGCATGTTTTGATCGGGATAGTATCCTTGATTTCCATCTGGATAGGGACAGGTTTTTGATGATGGCCGCCTTCTTTTGAACCCTGGCCGGAGACGGCCATTAGTTGGGCTAATAATTCGTCATCATTTTCTTTGTCATTTTTGACATCTAAAAAGAGCCAGAGATAAATATATAACATGAGGAATTTATATAAACTAAGCCTACGATAATGTATCCTGATCAAGAGCCACTGGAGAGGGATGGACGGAATTTAAAGACACAGCAAGCACCCGCGAAATTTGAAACAATAGGAACTCATGCCGTGAAAATCTGTGAAAACCAAAACAACTCAGAAAATTACACGAACCTAAAAGCATTGAAAAATGAAACAATTCTCTGCTGTGAAAGTGATGCGAATAAAAACACAGCATGACATTTTTGTTCCGAAATTATTGCAAATAAGTGCATGTAAACAAAAATGTTAATCTGATACCCATTGTATATCGCTACCCATTCCGTATATCGCTAAAAACAACGCAATCAAAGATATAACTGCAAACAATATAACACAAAATTTCCAAACGATTGGTAAGGTCCCCGTCCCCATGATGATTCTGAAATAAAAAAGAAACAATATGAAATTGAAACAATAAAAATATTGAAATCACTTTTAATTTTTGAAAGTCTGTAATTCCAAGAAACCCGCCTGTTATTCCCTGCACTTCTGTTTAAGAATGATTATTCAAGCTAGATATCCATATGTATATGGCTTCGCTTCAATGAACAAATGAAATCTTGCACAAACGAGGTCTTGCACGTAAGTTTTATATTTTTAGCACATCATCGTGACCCCCTAAATAACCAAGTCTCATCAGGACTCAGGAATACTGAACTATCTGCTGAGGACCTCTGGTGGGAAAATTACAAGCTCGCAGATTTTTTTCTGTATTTGTTCTTTACTTTTTTTTTTAGAATTACATCTGTGAATCATTCTGGAATAAGAAAAGCGTCGACATGAGAAATTTGAGATTTATGTTTTTGGGAAAGGTTTACATCATATATATTTATTTATTTTTAGTAACATGTTAATCAACTGTTTAAAATCGAAGCTGTCATATTTATGGTAAATGGGAAGGTTTAGAATTCAAAGAAATTGAACAAAAGGGAATCCATCATTGCACAAAAATCATATTAATTGTGTACATCAGAGGATAAGGAAGCCCCCAAAAGGTACCGTGTTAAAGTCTGACAGGATTTCTGTGTACTGGGAACAGTCATTTGATTTGAATCTACACTATTCTTTTCGGAATCTGAAATGACTCCCCAGTTACCTTAAATGTACAAGTATGGGATAGCAACCTTCAAGAAAACTGTGGAAAGCCAAAACATAGTCAATATTAATCAGGGTAACCGACCTGTTTATAAAATAAACAATTTCTTGCAAAATGTCAACAATGTACTATTTTAAAATAAAGTTGGAAACAAACAATACGTTATCGTGCAAACGGTTCTAAATTTATGCACAGTGCATACCGATCATAGTAGTATCAATTCGTCACAAATCAAGAAATTCCTATAATTTTCTGAATGTACGGAACAAAAGAAAAACCACAAGAGTTCTATGCTGTGCTTTTGATTGGCTATTGTTCCAAAACTGAATAGAATGTCATGATTTGAAATCCTCGCTGACCCAACGAGGAAGGGGTCGCTGGGGCCACACTCTCCACCCAACCGTTAGGTTATGGATAGTGGAAAAAAAATCAGTTTTTGTATAAAATGGTTTTAAGGAAATGCATTCAATATCAAGAGCTAAAGTTTCACGGTCATATTCTTAAAGTTTCATGGTCACATTCTTTAACTAAAACTGAGTGCGACCATGAAACTTTGGAACCTTGATATTGCATATATTTCCTGTGCAGTACACAGAATTTGTATCATTTTGGAAACGAAGAGAACAAAGGAGAGAACGAAAGAATTTCACGCTGTGCTTTTGATGCGCTATTGTTAAACGTCTGATACGAATTCCGTGTACTGCGCAGTAAAATCTCCTCCAGAAATTCATTTATATTTAGAAAAAGTTGAACAAAAGCACAGCAGATTTTTAGTGCTATCAAAATGGAACACAGGGGATAGTTCTTCAGTTTTGTCAACAACAAAAATCCACACTGTGTTTTTGTCCCAATGAAAGACATAGCTTGGAATTCCATTATTTGGGTAAATGAATTCAACCTGTTTCACTCCTGATATTTATTTCACTTTGCGAATTTCACGATCTTACTTTCAGTGGAACAAAATCACCTATTGTTCATAAAAAGAAGATTCATAAACAGACATTTCATCCTCTGGAAATGAACGTGAAACTTGACCTCGCAACAAAACGATTAAACGGGATTTAAAAGGGACGTTACGTCTCATTATTAAACATCAGTCTGTGTGACGGTTCATATCCCTATGTACCTCCGTGTAACTCTTCACGAGGAAGACACAAACATCTTACTACTGCCTTATTGCCTCCATGAGCAAACATGCAAACTCTATGTGCAGTATTTATCATAGATAAGCTACATACGCTGCAAATAGCACCTTATGTCACCACAATTTTGAAAGAACCCAATGTTATGATGCTTCATCTGCCTCTAATGCCTCTGGTCACTTTGTTGAATGGATTGGCGTTGAAGATCAGACATGGTTTTGTACGACTGTGATGTTCCAATTCCTGTGTTCTGCAACTGATTTAAGGGTGGTGCACGTTACCTTAGTTACAGGCTTCATACTTTAAACCCTAAAACTGGTTTGATTTCCATGCTTTGCAAAAACTTCTACTTACCAACATGCAGTATTCCAAGATTGTACCAACTTCATAGAGCCATCGCACAATCAGAGACTGCAGAGACGTTAAATCCTTGTGTCTGTATGACCTTCAGACTGTTATGACGCAATGTTTTTAGCGTTTAATAGTTATGCTGTTGGTTCTCGATACTCAAGGGTTTAATTATGTCACATGTCATTACAACAGCAATTACAGACAGCAAATAGCTGGACGTAAAACCAAGTGACTTAACGTAGCTGATACTGTGTGTGTTTTGGTGTAATCTACAACAGGCATTGTCCCTGCCTCATTACATGGTATTAGCTCTCCCACCGGACGGCCTCTACACCCAATAACTGTAACTAATTATACACAGAATTACAAACAATTGAATAGATAAAGCGATCCAGCACACCAGTATGCGGAATTCGTATCAGAAGTTTAACAATAGCGCATCAAAAGCACAGCATGGAATTCTTTCGTTCTCTCCTTTGTTCTCTCTTAAACTTTTGATACGAATTTCGTGTACTGGTCTGTTTTGTAATGTCACCCTGTGACCCAGCACCTTTTACCCAGCCATCACACTCCGCCAGCCTCTAATAAGAACACAACAGAGACTCAAACAGGTCTATCCGGTAGACATGCGACTAGGGGACAGCCTCTGTGGAAGTGTCTACCAAAATAGTCCTTCCGCACAATGACACCTTAGGGTACAAGAACCAAGAACATTTGCGCAGTATATTTTAGAAAATTGGTTAATTAGTTCTATATTTTTACACACCATGTTGCCATATTTTAAACACAGTTTAAATAAAAGAGGAGGAGATTTTCGATTTTACAGTTTTGCACAAAAGAATTCCACGCTGTGTTTTTACTCCAACAATAGCATTGCGGTAATTTCTGTTCAATTCTATTGTTCACAAAATCCCACTCATTTCCTGAGCTGAAACGTATAAGTGATTCGACGGTGTGGAACAATCTGTGTGTTATTTATGTTGAATTCAAACTCTTATTTCTATTCTATTTTCCATACATCTCTGATAAACATGTAAATTAAAATTAGATATTGCAGTTTTCTTTATTTTTAAATATAACGTTTTCTTTGACATCATCACAGAAGGAATAGGAATTTATTTTCCTTCGGAAAACAAGTATCATAAAATATATGTACCATTGGCGGATCCATGATTTCCCGTACGGGGGGCGCCCGGCCCGTAGGGGGGGTCGCCAGCCCAATTTTCACCTATTTTTGCCCCAAAATCGGGAAAAACTGCATGAAAATGAAGAAAATTTTGGCCGTATGGGGGGGGGCGCCTCCTGCGCCCCCCTAAATCCGCCAATGTTGCACGAGCACATGTAACCCAAGGGGTGAGTAATATAAACACTCCTTCTGGTATTTGACTCTTACTTTTCAATATTATTACGAAGTTCAGTAAAACAATGAATCCTGCTTGTAGTTATTTTTATTGTTGTAGCTGTTCCAAAATCTCCAAAGACAATCATACACTGTTTACAATGATTCTTAGTTTTATAGATATGAGAATATTCTAGAGTTTTAAGGATGATGTGTAATGGTTACATTTTCAATAACAAGTTGTTTTCAATAACAAGTATTTCCAGAAATAGAAGATTCTATGATGTTCCGCAATAGGTTGAAAACATGGCTCATCCATTGCTTCACATCTCAAATCTGCCCAACTAACCATCGCTTTTGTGTACTAAATACAAAAAGTGAATATATGCATATATATTGCAATCACATAAATTTCTATTGTTCCCATGACTCAAGATGAACAAAGAAGCAAATTTAACTAGTTTTGGTAAAAAAACGTAAATAACACAGCGTGGTTTTCGATTGTACTGAAATGAATAACATTTCCTGACATTTTACTATTTACGTATTGGGACGGACATAACACACGGTAATTCCAAACAGCTAATTTCCGACAAAATAATTATTTGAGAAAATGAGATGAAATTATCAGTTAATTCGTTTTTTTGTTTATCCCTGTTTAAACAATGGTAGGAATGAGAGTTAATAATTCCGTAATTACGTTTAACTGATACGTACGCTATTTATCTGTTGCGCAAGTTATTACGTTGTGAAACTAGAACGCAATAAATTAGTGAACAAACAGTACACGGAATTTGTATCAGTTTCGAAACGTCTAGACCAAAAGAGAGGATATAAGAATTTCACACTGCGCTTTTGATGCGCCATTGTTCCCAAACTGATACAAATTCCGTCTACTGATTATTAGCAAATTATCATCTTCATTTCTATTTTGGTAGCTTTATGGAACCAAAATGAAGAAAATAACTTAAGTTAAACTTACACAAAAATCGTATCAGAACTTTAACACTTTACCATAGGGAGCTCCCTTATGTGCTCTCATGTACACAATTGATACGATTTGTGTGTAATGCATTTCTGTGACCCTCAAGAAACTTCTACAACTTTAACCCCCATCAGAGGACTCACCCATTTTGGTGTGTCCCATCATCTTGAAGGTCCATTTCCCACCATGATACTCTGAGACATGTCCCTGGGTGCATTCAACTTTCACGTTTGTTGTATTAAAATAACACCTTCTGAACCATGTGAGTTTGCATTCCCGCATTCTTCTCCATTTACTGGTCAGTCCACACTAAATTACTTCCATTCCATCTTGCCGGGTCTGGGACATCTTGCCACTATTAATCGAATCTATTTGCCTATGGGATTTTTCTTTAAGATACCTCAGATGTCGCCTGCAGTACTAATTCTCAAATAAAATAATAATTTAAAATAAAAATATGTTTGTATCTGTATTTGAGCTTGGGACATCTCCCTTCCCAGGCCAGATCTATACTACAAAACCATTAATTTCTATGCTGGAAGGGGTCTTTACTTCCAGTGAGACTATCTAAAATGTACACCATTTGCAAAGCAATATGATCAATTAAAGTTTCACACCTCTATGCACAAGGTGTGCTTGGAGTAGAGGTAGAGTGTGGGACTTTGAATCTGGAGGCCTGAGTTCTATTCCCCATGATTCCATTTTTATTATTTTTTTCCAAACAAACATTATCAGTGGTAATAACAATAAAAATATCATTTGACTGAAAAATTACATATTGCAATAGCACTTTTTCACAAGGTAAAATAAATCAAGGATTAATTTAACATGCAGTACCAACAACATGTTGTGCAATGTTCCATGTATCATGACAAGCAAAACTAGCTACAGTAACATGAACATTTCAGGGCAAGCATGATACATGGAACTTTGGGCAGTATTAACATCTGGTGTGAAATACATTGCAAATCAATGTCTATATTAGGCAATTCGCCATTTTTGCTTTTACAAGTGAAGTGTGTGATATCATGTTGGACTTCCCAAAGTAATCCTATGGTCAAAAGTTCATCGGTAAAAAAAGATGAGGGCAGCACCTGACGGGCCTTAAATCCAATGTATATTTTGTATTCTGATGACGAACCCGAGACCTCCCGATTGTAGGACGAACACTCCACTGACTGAGATATCTCTCAGGAGAGAATTATTGCGTAGTTTGGGGAATGATTTATATGAGAACCTGCCTTCCGTTCGTGTTTAGTATTCTGCTGGTCACATAACCGTAAAGTCTCCGTCAGACAGTCAGTCACTCATCAAATCCGTATGATCTATGTAAAACTTGTGAAGCAAGAAAACTAACACCAGAATCATAGTGCGAAAGTAGAGGACGAATAATGCAGAATTAAACAAGGGTACGAAGTGTAGCTTGTAGTTATAGTCCGTCAGGTGCTGCCACAATTGTGGGGTGGCAGAAAACTTTTATGCTTTACCATTGCAGTTCAACACATCATCCAATTTTTAGATATAAATTTTAGATATAAAATCGTGTTTGTAAGTTACACTTTGTACTCTAATTGCCTGTTTTCAAACTACATAAAATCAAAAAGTGCTACATTGAAAGATTTTAAAATGCTTTCACATTAATTTTCCTTTCTTTCATTTAGGTTTCCACAGATCAGGACTATCGTAGCAAATCATAAAGCCTTTAGATTGTGCAGACACCTTTAGTATTTCTTTGGCCCACATGGTTTCTATTTACATTCATTTGTTTACATTTGGGTTGACACTGATTGACCTATTGCAATTCATTTTCTTGATCCCAACAAAAGTTGATTGTATTATGTGTGAAGTCTTACACTTTAACAATGAAGTGTGGGTGCATGTCAACTAACTTCATTCATGTACGACAGCATGTTAAGCAACTATATTCATTTGTGAACAAATCTACTTATGTATTAATCCACTCCACTTATTAGTACAGCAAACCTGACATTTCATATTAGGCCAATCAAAGTAGACTTTAAAGTCTGACAACTTCAAGGGCCTAACAACTCCCACATTTGCTACCAGTAGTGCAGTAGCAGTGCCACTTCATAGAGAAATTCATTCGTATTGTTGGTCCCCAAATGAACAAAATCATTGCAAAATGAAGGAGAAATGAGAGTTTAAAGTTTTCATGGCCTGTTGTAAAACCTGTATTCTAATGTATTTGATATAAACAGATTCAGCTTTTGAAATTGGCTTAATTTTGAGACAATGGAATTCCATGTCGTTTTCCAAATTGGATGTCCATCTAATTCTCCTAATTTACCTAACAAGGAAGGAACTTCCCCAATATCAGTATTGGAACGTCTACCTACCTATGGTATGCCAGTCATACCAATTTTTGGTTGGCGTTTTCTGATATCAGTGTATTTCACCAAAATCAGTGACCTTACCGATTTATGGGCAAGATCATTTTAAGTCTTTATCCTAAATGCACTTGTAGAACAATGGTTAGACATGTTTTATGTCAATTAATCTGTCTCAGGAATTTGACAAATTAGGTGAATTAGGTGAATTTTAATTTGGAAAAACCTTCAATACGTCCCGTTGTGAAGTCTTAGTACGTAAAGGACACTTGGTGATTTTGTGGCCCCATAGCTCATCACGCTCTCCTAAAACACAATCAAAACAGCAACTCTCAGCTGTCATCTCTAGTTATCGATTAAGTAAAGTTACACCTCGCACGTCACATTTGTGGATTCAGTCTCAAATTGGTGATGTTTTTGGTGTTAAACAGGGTGGAATAGGATTAGAATTTGTTCGCGTGATTCGACAGGTAGCCCATGATTTGTGAATTTTAGTCCCACATCATGAGGCACCCTGCAGAAAAATCCCAAACCCTGGCACAGATCACAAATTGTGAACCCACAGTAAGTCAAAGGAATTAATTTTCCATTTTCATTGGTTTATCTCAAATAATGACCAAAACCAAGTATAAGTTAGCGACTAAAATATGTTTCAGTCGGATCTATGTGTTACTATACGATTAGGTAATATTACGAAAATAAACGTTATAAAACGTTATATGTCTAATCGTCTAATTACTGACTGAATTATGATGTTGCAATCC
>JBCAUI010004729.1:0-10252 GCA_038406195.1 Haplosyllis anthogorgicola
ATTTTAGTTACTATTTGCGTTTTAATGACTATTTGCAAAGCGGGCGGTTCGGCCTTTGATTGGAAGGCATTCTTGTTATTGTATGTATTTAAAATCTATGTCCAATGTAATATTTTTGGAAAGAACCAACCACCGTCGCCTTTAAAAATTCATTTGTAAACGACATTATCATGAAAAGGTTGAACCTTAAAGGGTTGGGGCGATCATACAAAATGGGATCCAAACAGATTATGTTTCCGCCAATCGCGGACTACATTATGTACAGCATAAAGACATGATGCTAGATTTTATCAGAACATTGGGGCTAAATCCACGATTACGAAGGGAATGTGTCTCCAGTAAGTGAAATGTGTACGCGCCCATCACTGAAACTCAAGGTTTATGTCTTTAATATTGACTGATTTTTAAGGTTTAGGTTTATATTTATATATAAAGATTCAGAGCTTTAATAAAGGAAGCTAGACGTAAGCTCTCAGCGTGGTACTGCTGGTTCTTGAATGGTTAATTGACATTGGTATTATTACTTTTCCCACATAATATGCCGTAATGATCATTTGGACAATTTTCTTAGGCACGGAATGAAAAAATACGAAGCATGTTTTAAAAGATTTGACTTTGAGGTTTTTGCCAAACTTGTACTTTAACATTTCCACTTAAGATGTTTTGCTTAAATGTTTTTCTGGGTTAATGCTTCAACAAAGTACTTTGATCACAGAGGGAAAGTATTGTGAGTTATTTTACCGGTCATTTATCAAATAGCAGTGACAAATTTTGATCACCTTTTACTTCACTTCAAAATTCTTAAATTGGGAAAAGAGGTTCAGTAAAAAGATAGGATAATCGGTTAAGGACATGTGTTTATTTGTTTATTTCAGACGAGCCACAGATCATAAATCCTTTTTAAAATACCTTCATGTAAAGCTTCCGCAGGGGTTGTGCGTAAGAGACTAGACTCTTAGTTGTTGTTTGTGAAGAAAGATAACATATGAAATTCTGTAAGTTCATATTTCATGTCGTGCATTCAACCTGATAGAAAGCCACGAATTATAATTTTTGTTTCAAGGTCTGTTTTGAAATCTGATCTATGAGAATAAAAGACAATTACTACACGGTTAAAACAATTATTACAAGATTTTCTTGGCAATATCAGCAACAAAAAAGTGTCGTTGTGGCCTTCCTCATCAAACATAATAACGGTAACTATTCGTAACAATTTCTGACGGATCTGCTTCATTTGGATAGCCTTGAATTTGTTTTGCTGTTCTTGCTGTCAACCCACCGTTTCTTTTATGGTCATGTAAGATAAGTTCTTATCCAAATAGACTGAAAGGATTTTCCTGTTCAAGAACATTCTTGAAAGTTGAATACGAAGTGATAGAAGTTAGGATACTTTTCATTCTGAATTCTCTTGGTGCCGCTTCTTTCATTTTATTGGTCAAAATATTTTAATTGCTTCAAAATAATCAGGTTTTTACCCTGGGAGATGTTGCTTTTGAATGCATGTCGGCAGCGTTTGAAATGTACCTTTGTGGCACGAGCAGCAACTTTCCTATTCAAAATGCATTGGAACATTTTTTGCCTTAAATGACCTATATATCACGCACAATACCCGAAGATTTGTAGTCGCCGGAGAACAAATTACAACCTCCCGATAATGCGTTCATATGCATCAATTTGAATAATTTGAAAGAAATTATGGAGGGGCGTAACAAGTTCTTACCATCATAAGAAGTATTCTAATTATTCCATTCCATTTAACTTAATTGTTCCAATTTGTAAATGGTACATTTGTTGATGTTAGCAATACAAGTAGTTTAAATAGACATGGAAGTTCGGTCACCCAAAGACACGTACACTGAGGAATGCTCTAAACGGAATTGTGATGTACAGGTCATCTCATTTAACTCGAACTTTAAAGATATTCTGCTAAAGTCCGAGATGAACAAGAGTTACTCAAGCATTTTCGAATGAAAATGTAAAAATGGGATGTTTCAATCACAATTTCGAGTAAAGCAAAACTATGATCCGTGTTCGAGTTAAAGCAGGATGAAGGATACATATCAGAAAGCCGAATTGGCAGTCAGTAGAAGCAAAAACAATTTGTGATATTTTTAATGTTAAGAAAACGGCGTATTACCCTAATATTAAAAGACTGTAATTTGTTAGCAAATTATTGGTTCTTTCACATGTCTTGTTTCAAGGCTTGAAACATTTGTACTTCTAATTATACAGTGTAACTATTATTCTATCACTAAACTAAAAAGCTTTAGGAAAGATCGTTTAAAAAGTGACATTAGAATGGGTTTCTTATTCACAGTTGTGGGCAAAAAGCAATTATATTTTAGCAAAGAGTTACAAATATTACTGTCCAGGGTGATTTATATTGTGACTAAGCTATTGTAAATATGCCGCAAGATAAATATATGTTCCGTTATTGGTTTGAAATATTTCCAAATGTGTAGGATAAGCAAAACTAAATAGAGCCAGCGTGTAGGAAAATGTACATTAAACAAGTCCTGTGGTTGCAGCATATTGAGATAAAACATAAAAAGGAGAATAAGTTCTGTGGAACTGGGTCTGAAACGACTAAAGGCTTTGTCCTCAAGTAGTTTGCTTCATATTTCTTAGTTCCAACACAACGGTCCCGTAAAGCAGACTGGTGTCAAAGGAAAGATAAATAGACTGGGCAGTAAAAAGTGTCGGAGCAAAATATTACTCCATTCATGGTAGCAAGGTTTTAACCAGTGTGTACTTGCATGGTGTCTGCACTTGAAAATCTCACTTACATCTTTTTAATGTACTATATAATTATATGCTCTGGCATACTTTTAGATAGTCGCAAGCTTTAAGTGATCTTTTACAATTCCCTTTCTCTATTTATGGTTATATTTTCAAAGGTTGTCTTGGAAATAGCCCAAGAAGAATAATTAAGAAATCTTCAAGGTATTCATTGAATGTATAGCTGTTGGTATAAGGTTTGACCTCCTGACTGATGAATTGTATGTTGTGAATTGAGCCATGTTAGTTTTTATATCGTCAGGTGTATACCTTTATACGTATGCACAGTAACTGTATATAACTTTTCAGAAGTATTTGAAACAGACACAAAACAAAAGTTCGTGGTGCATCATTGCAAAATAATGGGCTCACCATACAAGACAGTTTATATTCCAAAAATCCAATGAAAAAGAAACATCTTTTGTTACCCGTTATAAAAAAAGTTTTCCCATGCACTAAAGGGATAAACCCCGTAAAATTACAATGAAAAAGAGCAACGCGCACAACAGAATAACTTAAATAAAATTGCGACACTTTGCGTCTTTAACGTACTGTTTCAGTTGACATTGTATCAACCGACTCACATACCAAGAGTTCTGTATAAGGAATACATTAGCTTTATAATGTTGTAAGGTTGCGTGCTTTCTTTTACAATTTCAATCACCCCGAAACAAGCAAGGACATTTTCAAAAGTTTAACATGCAAACTAGTAATGACAATACGTCACTGAAAATTCCACAAAATTACAGCACACAGGGCAACTATGTCAAAGGCGAATAATATGATTATATGGGCAATGATTATAATAATATTCAAAGAATGTCGATTGTTGTCAATTTCTATGTAACCGTAAATACGTTGTCTTAGATCTAGGTTCCTTCATTTAAAACTTTTAAAATTTGATTATCTCTCGAGATGAATTGTACTCTAATACAATTCAGTTTCCCGAACTACATCAAAAGAGACAAAAAATAACAGTAACCAAAGTAGGAGATGGGGCGGGCTGAATTGAAGTAGATCTATCTGGTTCGATCTTCCCGGGCCCTGGGTAAATTTATCTGAGATCTCCTCCGAATAAGACTATCGCACACACCACTCGATATATAATTTCACACGCATGAACACAATCACAAACAAAAAGTACATCTCTAAGAAAATTACTATTTTTTTCTTTCTGTCACTGTTGCAGCGGCGTACATATCACTGGAGACGGCGGTGATCGAGGACAATGGACGGGTAACGTTTCAGCCCATCCCCGAGGACCGGGAGTTGGAAGTCGTGTATCTCGCACCCGAGCTACAACAACATGGTGTCGTCACTGAAAAGGTAAAGATTTATTTAGATTTATCAGTTCGTGTTACCGTACAGAGTCTGTGCCAAATCTGCCCTTTTGGAATGACGGCTTTGTAAAAAGAAAAAAAACCTGGAAATTTACCAAAAGCTTCGCGCTTCATGATTTACAATTCACACATAAATTCTTTTCTACTATTAATATGAAAGATAAAAATCTCAGATAATGTCTTGTACAAGTGTGAATTATTTCGTAAAGGTTTTGCCCACTTTCTAGATTTGATTTAGTAAACCCGCTTTGAAATTATGGGTTGACTGTAAATCACGAAATGAATCTTGTAAAAAGTTGGTTGGAAATTCAATGGGCTAGACTAGATATTCTCACATTTGCTTTATCGTCTCCCTCACATGATGTATGATAGTTGTAATTTTGATATGTGATCTAGTTGATCTACTAGTACACGTAAATGAATAGAAGTGTGTATTATACAGCCGTCGATGATGAATGATCTGATAATCCGATAATGAAACTTGCAGTATGAAAGCGATAATACTTTGTGGCAGAATCGCAAAGACAAAGTCGAATTAGACGCGTGCCTCATGTGACATACGTGTGATAGTAAAATATAAAAAAAATTACATAATTGGAAAGATTACTTATTTTTTGCTCATCTTCCCTTGTAACTTCAGACTTGTCTGTTTGGGGTAGCAGCCATGCTTTGGTCTGCAGCAGATTATAAGCTGCCAGCTAATCAAGAGCCAGCTTTAAGTGAGGAATTGGAAAATATGTTGATATCTATGACACAGGACGCACATTGGGTGCGACCCTCTGCTTCTGATGTTCTTCAGGTATGGCTATGAGATGTTATTAAACCTGTAACTTACTGAAAAGCTAGACTTAGAAAGAACAAGGAATTTATGGGAACACAGTGTAGTGATGTTTTTACCAAAAATGGCATTTTCCATTGTGTACAGGAGTGCAATGAATACCAGAAGAAACAGGATTTAACATCAACTCAGGTGTGTCAGACCCTTGCGCATGATGCCCACAAGGCTGAGGCTTTCGGTAAAGACAATGTAAGTACATGTGCGTGTTTGAAACATTTCTAGTTTCTGTGCATGTTGTTAAAATGAAACTTAAAATGTGTCTACTCTAACATTTAACCAGTATTTATTTGCACTCACTTGACGTTCAGTTAATAAGGATACTTAATACATTTGTGTAATGTACAAACTAATCCACATAAAACGTTTGATTGTAGTTATTTTGTACTTCACTCTTTCTTAATAATAACTTACAGCTGCTGATACAAAATGCAATTGAAGATGATATTATGAAAGATGCAGAAGCACAGAAAGAGAAAGTTATGTTCCTCATAAAAACACAACAGCTCAAACAAAATCTAAAGCCCGTAAGTACAGGAATCGCATTTTGTCAATACTGTACACAAGTTTGTTATGTATCAATGCACACTAAAGATACACAAAGCTGTTTATAACTCTCCTTGGTATACACATGTGTATGAAATGGAAATATTTATGCCAAGAGGCAAGAAACTAAGGTAATAGAATAAAAACTAAACGAAACCAACTTATACCATTACTAAAATGAATTTGATATTCAGGTGAGTCAGAGACAGCTAGCCGATCGTCCAGTTTGTCAGTCGATACATGACAAGTTGATGGAGGAAATACGCAAACCTCCTCGTAAACTCAGGAAGGTACAACACATCTAACATAGACTTGCACAGTTTTAACTAACCATTACATCTGTTATACTAAAAGTGAAAAACTTTAAAAATATTTAATCTCTTCTACAATATGTTACTGGACATTGATCATGGCAGATAATTTGGTAACTTGACATTTTTCTTGTATTTTCAGTCATCAAAACCAAAGATGCTGTCAGTGGCTGAAGTCTTTCTCAATGATGCAGAAATGATGCTAGGATTACTGCGGGTGACTGGTAAACATAGACTGGAACACAAAGAAAACGCCATAAGCCCACCATCATCAGCATTTAACACACTGTCATCTTCATCGTCACAATTACATCAGTCACCGTCAGACACTGCCACATCTCCCACATCGCCATTATCGCCCACCACCAAAGTGCCTTCAGCCTTTAGTTCAACTGCCACACATTTCACACCCATCGTCCTGTCAGAAAAAGATAAACCTAATGAAGAAAAGGAAAAGAAAGTGGCTAGGACATTGAAGGAACTAAAGAGAAACCTTTTAAAGAATAGGCAAAATTTGAATTTGGTACAAGATATAGAGCAGGATGCTACACAGGGTGAAAGGTCAGGGTCACAGACCTCAGGTTCAAAGGTCAGATCAAAGAGCACTTCCAGTCAACCTGACCTGCAACAAACCAGTGCAATTAGTCCTCAGATATTGCCCACGGGTACTCTCCTTGGACAAGGACCTAGTCCGCACTTGATGCCCGGTGTACCACAGCAACAACAAACTTTACATCATGGGTTCATGTCAGCACCACAGTTACAACAGCAAGCACAAATGTTCCAACAGCAACACATGTATCAGGCACCATCACAATATCAGACACAGACAGGTATGATGCAAGCACCGGGAATGATCCAGCAAGGGCAAATGATGATGCAATCCGGGCAGTATCCCCAAAACCCTGTCTTGTCTCCGGGCATGCAACAGTATGGACAAGCACCATATCCAGGAGGTAATATGTACCCCATGCAGGCACCAGGAATGCAGAACATGCAGCAAGGAGTTCAAATGCAACTGCAGCAAGATCCCAGAACAGGAATGTTTACTTTAGTTCCTGTACAGACTGTTCAGACCAGCAGTGTTCCACTTCCTAGTGCATCTCCTCTTTATAACCAGGGTGCACCTTTATCACCAGGGTACAATGGGTCACCTAGTCAACACAACCATCAACGCCAGCAAAGTGGTGATAGTAGCAGGGGCAGGCTGACAAGTCCAGAGATGGATCACCATCGGTTAGCTAGCCCAGCCAATAGTGATTACTACCAGAATCATAGGCAGAGAAGTCCTGGTCATGTACAAAGCCCCACTGGGGAAAGACACAGGGGCAGAGTAATAAGTCCTGAGGGAGAAAGATACCCTAGATATAATAGGAACTTGAGTGTAAGTAGTCCGGAAGATTATGACCGGGAAGTGTATGATGAATCAGCACATTCCTTGCCAAGACGTCACAGAAAACATTCCAGTGGAAAGGAGAACGACGCTAAATACAGGACCAGATCAGACAGCATGGGTAGCAAAGAAAGAGACAGTCGTGACAATTCAAGTTACAGAGACAGTTCAAGTCATCGAGAACACTCAAGTCAGAGCACTTCCAGTAAATCTCTCAATTCGTCATCTTCCTCCTTTGTGACTGATAAATTGCCTCCAACAGGTAAACCCCGGACTAAACAAAGACCCAGATCTGCTGGCAGAGATGGGCGATATGGCAGAGCTAAGACACTAAGTGGAGGCGACATCGGAAGAGAATTGCAGCGACTTAGGTCCATGCCTAGTGATTTAGAGAAAATAAGTGAATATGCCGGCAGTTCAAGAACGTTTGAAAGCCTGGACCACATTACTGCTGAAGAACTAATGGAATACAGAATGCGTTCAAAGTCAATTGGAGCCCTTGAGCAGCCAAGAACTAATTTGAGACGCTCAAACAGTGGTGGTTCTGTCGATTACAGGGCATTGGAAGTCAAGGTCAAAGATATTCCAATAGATGGACGCAGGTCACGGGAACAATCGAGAGACCGGCGTGACAGGTCCTGGGACAAGAGGGAAAGATCTGGAGACAGAAGAGATGGTTCCATAGATAGGAAGAGAGGAGACAGAAGAGACAAGTCTGGTGATCGCAGAGAGAGATCAGGAGATCGGCGTGAACATTCTGGTGATCGTAGAAGGGAGAGATCTGGCGAGAGGAGACCATCCAGTAATGCCATGCATAATGGGAGAGAAGAAAACTCGCCAGAGGAATATCGTCCGAGACATCGCCGTCCCAGATCACACAAGCACCACGACTCGCTTTCTCCTGTCAGGTCACCACTGGATGGCTCTCCGCCTGCTTCGCCACCTCTATCCAAAGACAGTGGTGTAAGTATTAACAATCACATTTCATTTCATACATATAATTTACATAAGTTTATTAGCCTTATCCATCCTGAGGCTTTATCATTTTCCATAAATATCTAAAGAACCCTTACTTTGCTGTGGGCACGATATTCAAGACCAAACTTATGTAATGCACACTCATTGAACAGTATTATTACAATATTTTCGAAAGTGTTCAATGTTGGTATTCTTTTTAATAGGTTAGTGGTCTTAACATAAAGGGCATGGGAGATGTGTCTCTTATGGAACGTTTACTGAACAGTGATACGATACGGCATCAACAGAAACTCAGTAAAGTCATTCGTTTACTAAGAGATGAGTTTGCCTTTGATGGTTACATGGAGAATGGAATAGAAGATTTAGCAATGGGTAGGTCCGGCGGTGTCAAATGACATAGATGCCATAAATTGAGAAACGTTTTGCTAGTTCATCCGCAATTTATTTTTCACGATGTACGGAACTATTGCCTAATATACGTCTTTCTCTGTTCGCTTTCAGCTGAGTATATACTTTCCTTGGCAAATCTCAAATGGGAGACATTTAACAATGCTGTAACAGAAAAGTACTGTGACCTCTTCTGGCAGGAGGATCTGCTATCGGGCCTGTACGAATCAGTCAACGGTCAGAAGCCTCCTCCACCCAGGTATATGATTAAAATGGACGAATTGTGTTATTTTCATTGTGATACAAATTTTAAAAAAAAATTGTGGATCAAGGTCCATTTTATGGTGCCACTGGTAGCCTCTATTTTGGACTTAAGGTACCTCCCCACATGTATGATGCACTTAATCGCATCTATGATTACCCCTGCAATAATCTGATTGATACATTTCAGACAAGTGGAGAAACTAACAGGAGCAAGCGCACGTGTACTTGATGTTGACGAGCCTCGATCAGGTGCTGAATTAAGTCAGTCAGAAACCACAAATGGTACACAGTCTGCCCAGTCCAGAAGGCCAAGACTTTCCATGGGTATCCGGGCCAAGCAGATTGGTAATGGTTCTGCATTCCGTCCAGTGACATCATCGTCCGGAGGTCAGTTAACGCAGTCATCATCAAATGGTGAAGGTCGTGTGTACCATCCTAAGGCAGTGAGAGGCAGCAGTCACACTGACACGTCAGATTCAACGGACAATGATGTTAGAGACAAAAAGAAAAGATATCGAAAGAAACATGGTCTTGATAAATCAAAAAGTTCCTCAATGCATGAACTGAGTTATGACAGCAATGAGCCGCAGGAAGGGCAGTTAGTAAAGTCACTCAGTCAAGAGGCCCTTTTAGAGTCTACTGAGCACTTAGCTGATAATCGCAAGATAGAGAAACAACATTCCAATGCAGCATACACCCAACAATCCAATCGTGCAATGAGTACTGAGTACTCACCTACGCTTAAACATAAGCAGACAAGACCTGATCATACAGGATCCAAACCACATACAAAATTGATAGAAGACGTTAGAAGTTCAGAAAGTGAAAATGACAGTTTTGAGTCTAATACAAATGCTTCGCAGAGTGACGATTTAATACTTTCAACACAACCTGGTAGGAATAATGACAATAAAATCAAATCACAAAGTAGTCACCAGTTGTACAAATACGACTCGGATTCGGACAAAGCGTTACCTGAAAGAATGTTGTTACAACGTCACAATGCTGCTGGGCGTCACATGCAACGTTCCGTTTCACGTGATGAGAGCCTCACATCAAATACTAGCATGGGCAACAAACCAAATACAAAACGTCCAGCGCCATTACCAACAGCAATGAGCGAGTCTTATATAAATACGGTAAGACTTGTCCAACTTAGTTTGGATCGTAATAATTTGGATACTCATCTGTGATTTATTACTTAATACATTGCCGAACCATTCTATCAGATTATTTTTTTGCCATTTATTTTTGAAGAATTTATTGATGTTACAGTAAAATTGATTTTTGTAAACTTTGAAATGATGAAATATACAGATACAGTAATTTTTACTTATGATTCCAAAAATTATTTGTTAGGAAAAAACTTTTTTTAAAATTAATTCAGGTTACAGAGATGTTGAAAAAAATTTCTTACAAA
>JBCAUI010004740.1:0-10252 GCA_038406195.1 Haplosyllis anthogorgicola
TTGTGTAATATGCAAGTATCCAAACATTTAACCATTTGCGCAGTGTCTTCATTATAGCTGTATGTGACTACAATGTATCCATTCTTCAAGACAGTGAAGATGCCATTCCTTTCCTTTATCCAGTGAGAAGATCAGAATCAGAATATCAAGACGACTGGAATTAATTTGTGATTCAAACTTTCAGATCTGTCCAACAGATCTATAGACACTAATGGTAATGTGTACCATTGCGCACAATTGTGTATTGCCAAATATGCATTGTGTACCCTGTATATACATTTCAAAGTGCATTTAGGATAAGGACTTGGATTCCATCTTTGTAATATTTGTTTAGCTTTATTTCAGAATTTATGGCTTTAACAATGCTATGTAATTGTACATACATGTATCTCAGGTGAACTTTGTATAATTACAAACATGCACAGTGTAGTTATGCACCATATTTGTCATGCAAAGTTGTATGTTCTATGCATTCTATTGTTTTACTTTATTATTATTATCAATGGTTTCACTTGTAGTCATGTCCGTATGGCCACACATCTGTATGTTTGTTTCCAGTAAGCATTTAAATGTCAAAATGTCTATTTGTGACCTTTTTACATCATATTTATTTATTCTTTGATAAAGGGGAGATGTAACAGATATCGTTATTTGCGTATAATGTGTCGTTACGTTTTGTGCGTAAAGCCCACTGTATAAACTGCCATCTGGCGTTGTTGGAACCGAGCATGGAGCAATGGACGCTCTAATAAAGTTACACATTTAATATCAATTGTTTGTCTCTGTTACCATCGGCAGAACATCATAATTACCTTATTACCAATCAAGGTAACACAACGTAATTACTCACTTGCACTACTTTCCAGAGTAAGACTGGTACAAATGCAGTGGCAAAACGCGGAAATGACATGTCACATCTCATTCTCCTGGTAGGTTTTGATACCTGTATCAAACACTAATTATTCAGGAGTACCTACACGCTTTGCCGAAGAAACCGTCCTTTCATTTCTGAGTAAAATAACGAAAATTAAACGATCACTGAAAGGAAATCAAAATGCTTTGCTGAAAATGGCCATGTTATTCCTGGCGTCATATGTTCGAATGTTGATTAGAAAGTATTCCGTCCTATGTGAAAGTTCAGCCCTTTGGTTGGTCCTTTTGACCAATATGCCATTACGATTTCACGATTTCTTGAAAACTTTTGCGACATGAAAAATAAGGCCCTGTAAAATGTTGAAGACATGGAATACATCTCTTCATGATGCATTTCATTTCATGAAAGAAAGTAGTTCATACAGAAGAAACATCTGACTTTCATAGAGCTCATTCGTTTTGCAGAATTTCCTATCCTTATCATTTTTAAAACAAATTTCCCGTGGAAAATTGCTTGTGAATTTTTTTTATTTCCCATGCTCGCCACTGGAAATAACCTTTGAAAACCATTGTAGAAATGATGAACAAAACGTAACACAGAGACCTAACAATGCCCGTTTATTTGTCTGGCGACTAATTCGTATTAGCTTGGAAAATATGGGAAATACCATCTGCGTGATTTCCCAGCTGTTTTACGAAAATATCAATTCATAGTTTCACAACTCTTCAGATTTTCTCAATGATACTGATAAAGCATCATATGACTGTGATTCAGTGTCCCAAAGTTCACTTTAGAAATCAATTATAAGTTATCACTTTTTTTATCGCAGAAAAAACGAGCTGTGGCTTTTGCAATGTGAAATTAGACTCCTGTAATACTAAATACAGTGCAAGTGTTCTATTATTATTCAGTGCTACACGTTTGTACAACTGTTTCTGTACTTATGTTTTTACAAATGTGATGTATAATCTACTATTTCCCAAAAGTAATGTAAGTTTCTCTTGCCCAACATTGAAGTCGAACCTTGAATGGCATCACCCTTCAATTCCAATCGCATAATATTTTTCTTTCTTTTTTTAAAATTTTTGTTGGACCAGGGTAGGAGTTTTTGTAAAAAGAAAAACAACAAAACAAAAACAAGTTAGAGTGCAGACGTGAGATCCACCCTGGATTTAAAACCCATGAGGAAGGTCACAAAGTCAAAAACGGGGAAATCAGTAGTCTCCTACGTAGTTATCTCTGAGACACTGCTTCTGTCATTATTATGTTTACGAGTCTTTTTTACCGCTAATGTTAATGTATAATTGTCTCCTTTTGAGGCGCAGCGATCATAAAAAACAGATGGGAAGACAGTTTTTCAGCCATTAACCTAAATTATCTACTGCATCTTTCTTTGAATGGGTTCGTGGAAGCTGAATATAAAGAATTTTTTCGGAACCAGGGATCATTTGACGACAAGCTGTTGTTCCAAGAAAATAATGGATGGAAGGCAACATGTGCAGCTTACGAAAATAAAGATTCTTAATGTACTCCCTGCATGTCATGGAATTCCATTTAAAAACAGCTTCAAAATGAGAATTTTTATGGTAATTTCTCTGTGTATCTCTCGACATTAAAAGCCTACCATGATAAAGTTTCAATGGAAGACAGTTTTAATTACATGGGAATCTCAGCATGTTTACTTTTAATTGGCTTATTTCAATTTTAATGAAAAATGCCTTTGGTAATCTCATCTCATTAATTAAAGCATGTTATTTAATATCGCCCAGCTTTATGTTTAGTGAGCTGTCTTATTTTGAAACCAAGTACTTTCAATTCGAACATGCTAATCCAGTAAATGGAGCAAATATTACTGTACAATGTGATGTCTCTAGTTAAAAAAAACATTACACATGCTGCCGCTCTAACATGCAGGAGGAAAACTTGTATCAGAATGTTAAACATGTAAAATGGCGACAACTATGTACATTACCGTAATATGGTTTTATGCAACCACAAGTTGTCTAAAAAAAGTCCCAAATTGAAAAGACATACCGTATTTACATTTTACCCTTCCTCCCTCGAAAATAAAACTAAACGATCCTATTGCATTCTCTGCTAAAGATTAAATGTTAACTTATTATGTGATAAAAAAATTGTCAAACTCACGCAGCCTATTCTAGGTATGCGTTAAAATTTACGTGCAAAGCCCAGGTTCCTTAGTTGTTGAATTAGTCTATTAGTAAGTTAATTGTGGTTAATGTGCACAGAAATGATATGATTAAAAGCACTCCTATGTTGCATCCATTATGTATAAAGGATGGAGTTGAGCTTTTTTATCCGGATAAATTTGCATGTAGTTGGAAGCTTTTTCAGAATGTGCTTATCCAGATGGAACTGCCCACCGGGGAGTAAAATGGGCAATAGGGCCTCGACCGTAACGTCCATCTTTCCGCCAAAACAGACAAAATGTCTAAATGACAGTTTTCACAAAGTTTTGTCCATAAAATAGACAAAAACTCAGACTTTTCTAGTTTAATTTTTACAGTGCAACTGATGTCTATCAATTAGAAATTGACGGATGATGGTCCGTTATTTTGGCGATCTGGGAATCTCGTTAAGATCGAGGCCTTAAGAATGCAGTTGATTAATATGTGTTTAGCACTAGCGCTGCGAGCATGGTGCACTGGCAAACAGGATGCCAAATAATCTTTGATTCTTTTTGTTTTTAATTTTCGGGCTTCTGAAGTTGCGTCGTGTGTGCCAGAAAATTTTAGGTATGGCGGCGCCCCTGTTTAGTACTTTGTGATCACCTAGCACCGTGTTAAATTAGTATGGCAACAAATAACGAACCGTCGCCTCAAAATGCAAAAGAGGAAGGAAGAAGGGGTGAAGCTCACTTGTTGCAATACCTGGAGGCCGGGGCGTTTCGGCGAGTCTGACCGAACGTGGTGTGTGCCGGAGTGGATGCGGTGCCGCTGAACCAACTCGTCCGCTGGGGGATCCGTCCAATAGTGATCTGTCGTCTTCATCTTCGTGTAATCCAGCGCACACGGGCCAACTGAAACGAAACAAACAACAAATACCGTAAATTGTCGATTTGACGCGACCTCCCAAATTGACGTGCATCCCCTTTTTTCACACTTTACAACACTTTATAAAATTCATTTACTGAACTTTTCACCATCATAATTTGTTGACTGCATATTACTGAACATTATCTTATGTATCCAACATAGTTTTAAATGACCAAATAAGAAAGTTAACACATCTTAGGATATACGGAATGGATTTCCACTGTCCTGTGGTACTTTTATATAATGTTACATGATATGGGGGGGGCAGTTTTCAATCATTAATGAGTTTCCGAATAGAATTTGCATGGCCTTAAATATAGTGCAGCGCAAAAAATAAAGTTCCCTTTAGCTTTCAAGAAGACTGTTAAAACCGGACCAGTACATTTAAAATTTTACTTGCCAGGATCTAACTCAACTAGAGTAAGACCGGTAAGTATTTACAGAATTCCTTCCTTAAAATGTTTTCATGAGGGAATTCGAAAAATTATTTGGTGGTCAATCCGAGCAAGTGAGACATAAATTGGCTAATAGGTAGCCAAAATCAATTAATCATGGACTAACAGACTACCACCGTTTATGACTGTGTGTTTGTCAAATAGACATCCAAAACGAACCCTAACGAATTGAGCGCAAAACAGTTCTGCACGAATTTCCGTCGCTGAATTGGTTCATGTTGCCAATTTTTGTTGGAAATAGTTTAAAGTTTTAAATTTAACATTTTAAATATTGTTAATTTTGATGGACATATGAACTTTGGAACTCCCTCAGAAGGTACCAGGGAGGTACCTAAATACGGCGCTAATTGGTACAGACGTCATCCTCATCATTAACATGCGACATCAGCACCAGCCGGGGGGTTCAAACCGGTTCAGTTTATTAACACTTACTGTATTACAGCCTATACTTGAAGTATGGAGTTGCTGCTCACCATTTTTGCACAGAAAGTTAATTTAATTTTAGATTTTTAGAATTATAAATTTATAGTCTTTAGGGATGTAAACTCTCCAATTATTCAAGTACCATGTAACGTTTTGTGGGATAGTAAAAATGTCATTATTCAAACAAATTCATACTTTTCATCGTACTTTTATGGTGACTCGAAACATGTTATCAGTGTCATTGTAACTCTTCTTTAATTGTTAATTAAATGTAAATTACGACGGTAGAATATAATTTAACTCACCCAGTAAAGACGCGAGTATCGGTCCATCACACGGGTCCCCAACAAGAGATTCCTTCTCGTAATATTTGCTGCAAGAAAAAAAATGAGATGTCACAGGGCTTTAAATACAATTTCCTTATTTTTATTGATAATTAACCACTTTGTTTTATTGTTACTCACTTTTCGTTCGGTCTTTGAAAGTTTCGTACACGTTTATTAAATAAACACAGTAATTTCAATGTCTTGCAAAATGGTGGATTTTTTTAAAGACGACTAGATTTGCTCGTAGACTCATCGGGCTTCGTGTCTATCAAATGAGTTACTGGGTTAATAGAAATAATATTTATCCTGGCATTTTGTGACATGATAAACCCCACTTAGTGCGACAGCTCGCAAAAATGACCTCATCTTGAACCTCTTGAGACCGACTTCTTGAACCTCTTGAGACCGACTTAATAAAATCCTCCTATTGATTCAATGTTCTATTAAAATTTAACATGTTTAATCGTAACTGCGTTTTATTTTCGGAATAAACGTTACTTTTTCAGGCAAAGTACTGACAATACGAACTTTCCATTTGAAAACCGATCTCAAAAAGGTTACAAGGGAATTAAAAATAACTACAAACGATACGACGCGTGTTGTTTAAATCTCCTTTGCCATTATTTTCCATTTCTCCGTAAATATTATTCGTCTTTGATGTGACATTCCTTTTATCTCAGAACAAAATCTCTTTCTTTTCTTAGTATGACAGTTTAAGTGCTAAAGTACGGCCGTTATATTCTACAGATCCCTATTTGCAAAGAGAATAATCCCGTTTTTACAAATGAGGAAAAAAGCAGGAACATTATTCTTTTGATTTGACAGCATTTTTTCTCATTTTCTTCTATTTTCTTTATTGACTTTTATAAAATCAGTTTACAATAACCATAACCAGTCTCAGCAGCTGGTTAATTAATACTGTATCTTGAAAGCTGAGCAGTTCTTACGACAAATTTACGGTGAATAATGAAATGTCTCACGACAAAGCTGTAGAACCTGCTTTGAGGGGTCACTCTTACTCATAATGTAAATTGGCCGTAAATATAAGGTGGCCTCACAAGGCAGTAATGATTTTAATATTTATCTGTAAGAAAATATCAGATAAAAACCGATATATTGGCGCTAAGTGCCAGGTGGCTGCACAAAGCAGTGGCTTGTGAAAGCAGGTTCTACTGTAGTGTTGTTTCACTGCAGGTCCAGTATATTGGCCAAACTTGTTTCACAAGGGCCGGCCTGATTTTTTAACAATTACAGTGTACCACTGCCAAGGGGCAGTTTACGATCAGTGCAAAGCAATTGACACATTAGTTTGTTTTACTTGTACAGTTTCGTACGTACGTCATACCGTCAATGCTGGGAGGGCCGTTACATTTACTTTTCATTATCACATACCCTGGTGTGAAAACGTAATTGCTGCCTGAACAGGCAGTTACGTGCTGAACCACAAACGTATCTTAGAACCTACTCACACAATACGTCTGTGAAGGCAATCGAAAGCGTGTAACGTATCTTGGAGAGAGCACTTGTGAATTGTGTTGCTTAAGTCGTGGGGGCACCTCAGGATAATCGTGTGGATCCATCCCATTGGCGGATCTAGGGGGGGCGCGGGAGGTGCGCCAACCCCGTACGGGCCAAAATTTATTCATTTTCATGCAGTTTTTGGGAATTTTTACTCTAAAATCGGGTAAAAATTGGGGCGCCCCAAGGTTGGCGCCCCCCCTACGAGAAATCCTGGATCCGCCACTGCACCCGAAACTTTTTTCCCTCTGTTTCTGTGCCACGAATACAGTATAAATTCCTTTGGGTGACCACCCAATTTTGGGAAAAAAGTGGTTGTCAATAGTGTCGTGGTTTTGCGAAGGAGGGTTCTTTTCTATGTAATTTAATGCGTTGCATCTGAAGTCTGACGGTCATGCACAGAAATGTTGGTCGTGCAAACGAAGGTCTGTGCAAAGGAAGTTCCATTGTATATTCTTGATCCTTTGTCGTTGATAAGATACTATTAATGCTGTTCTTAATTGACAAGATTATTTTCGTCATTTGTTGCTGGGATACTGACCTGCTATTGTTGACTAGATAATCGATTATTTTGGCGAGTTGTTTCTCGAACAGGGCTTGTCGAATCCACAGGTACTTGGCGTTGTACTGAGCCTTCTTATTGGACGACACATTCTTGTTGTTATCCAATGAACGTCTGATGAATAATAAATCACTGTTGTTGTTTGTTTGTTTTGTTGATTTTGGGTTATAGAATGAAAGAGAAAAAGAAAACAAAACGTACAAAATTAAAAATGTGCATAAATTACAGAGGAAAATATAACTGTTTTTAGTGTGTCATGCCAGTATAACTTAACAATGATAAGTTGCAGAGTGACAAATCATTGTTCAGACTAATAATAGAGTTATACTTAATTACAGAGTAAGAAGGTGTACTTTTATTCAAGTAAAAAACTCAATAATTATAACTAAGGTGTTTTTCCTGGTAGAGATATTACTTCCACATGAAATCGTGCAATTAAAACTATGCAAGAAATTATTGAATTTCACATGAAATTACTCCTTTGTGAGCAAGACAGTATAAATCTAGGCCACACTTTTTATTTGTTGCATTGACAAAAATCTTCAACACGATGGTAAAATCAGTAAAATTTGGCTGTGGGTGGGGGGGGGGCGTTCTCATTAAATATGAGACTGGTGCTTAGATCGAACTCCACTTTAGTCCAGCCAAAGACGAATCGATATATCCATAGTTTAAAAATCAGGTACAGAGTCATTTCAACATGCGAAAATGTATGATTTGCTTCGATTAGGAAGTTTGCATAAGTAACATGTTTAATATGCCGACTGTGAAGGCATGGTACATGATACAGCGCAGCCAACAGCACAGTCGCCCAAGCTATACAGATTTATATCAGCATCACTTTTCTGACTTACAGTGTCTCTGCGCCACATTACTTTTGATATGCTAAATAGATATGCCGCAAAGAAGGATAAATAGATTTCCGCTTTTCGTGGCCTTTGATTTTAACAAGCGGAGGAACCGTCATCCAAGAAATAAAAAGTCTGGCCTAACAGAATTTTTTTGCATTGAAACCTTGTAATCCAAAAACATAAAATTATGGCTGCTTATCAAGTGTCACGTTTTCAAGAAAGGCAAAAGGACCTAAATGATTTCTAATCATAAGTCATTTTTTAGAGTTTCATTCACTTGTAAACATTTTTTTATGTACAATAAACAAGTTCATTTTCTGAAACTAAGATTAAGTTCTAGATCTAAACATAATTTTTAACCATTCCATGGCAAAGAGAAGTTTCAAATTACATTTTCATTTGTTATTGGCCTACGTTAATTTGTCATAAACTTTGAATTGAAATGACAATGCCATCTAAATTGGGAAATTCTTCATTCTTATTTATTTTCTTCTTATTTATTGCTTCAGGCAACATTACAATGCCATCGTATTCATTTTATCTCATCCAAATTAAACAAAATTAAAAGGAAAGACTTCCAGGGGATTTAATTTTGCTGTTGAAAATCAAAGACATTGCAATACTACAGGGGTTTGGTATTATTATACAGCCTATGCGAATATCTTTCAAAATTGAGTGTAGCACGTCTTCACTTACTTTTTGCCAAAATGTAACAAAAATGTCTGTGACCTTGAACTTGCGCCACTGGCTTTGACATTCAAATTTCAACTAAAATGCATCTTTAATTGTTCACGGTTTACAAGCTACATCCTTTCATTACGTACACGATTGGAATCAATTCTGCAGTATTCAATACAGTAAGACCACTTTTGAGCAACACCCAATTTCCATTTCACAAAACAGTCATATAAGAGAGGGTTTCGCTAAAAGTAGATAACATTGTAGACAATAGTAGTAGTATAAAGGCACCAAACACCGAGGATTGCTGTTGTAATTATTAATTTATTTATGGGCAAAATTCCAACCGGTTTCGACGATTATGTCTTCTACCAGTACATTTTATCCAAAGTGTCGTACAAAGAAAGTGTTGCTCAAAAGAGGTGTCGTAAAAGGGAGGGTCCTACGGTACAATAATCACTGAATGATTACTCACTTTGTGTCGTTATTGTTTTCTATTTCATTGATGATTTTTACGATC
Source organism: Haplosyllis anthogorgicola (assembly GCA_038406195.1). NCBI lineage: Eukaryota > Metazoa > Annelida > Polychaeta > Phyllodocida > Syllidae > Haplosyllis > Haplosyllis anthogorgicola. The sequence goes on from JBCAUI010004740.1 coordinate 9,264, forward strand.
TGCGCAGCCGGAACAAAGTTTTTACTGACTTTGTGCAGCAGCGCTGTTGTCGTGCTGTTCTTGAACAAGCCTAGTGCCCGCTTCTTCAAACCGAGCAACAAGCATGCCTCCACAGCACCTGGAAATACACAGGTAAAGACAACTTTTTACAAATCTATAGAATTAAGTAAGTTGACATGTGTCAGGGTGGATCCAGAATTTTCCATTAAATAATACTTTATAAACTTTAAAACTCTTTTTAAAAACTCTCAAATGAACCTAATCCCACTAAAAACGCACGATCTTAGCAAAAACATTCGGTTATGAGAGGGGCTCACTCCCAATATGTGGGCCAAGTTAACAAAGGAAGGTGTAAAATTGGAACGGTCAGGATACTAAAACAAGCAAGCACTTGGCATTACAGTCATACCCCTGTGTATTTTGGTTGGACGTCAGTAGTTCCGTGCTGGATGTTTAGAGTACGGTACAGTGTAATATCATTCAACTTGTATGCTATCTAACGTGCATAAGCATCTTTAAATTTAATCGAAGCTTTTAACTATTTCAAACATGATGGAAATTCAACAAGCAGTTAAATTTAACTTTAGTAACTTTGCCGTACTTCAACCCACTTTCACATGTTGTTATGGAATGCACCGGATCAGGATGTGTTCACGAAAAGCCGGATTTAATGGGGATTTACTTGTTTTCCTAGAACTCCCTGCATGTAATATCTAAGAACTATTAACGTCATCAACAGATGTGCTTTCACTTTCCAGTGTGCGACTTATTGCCGGTCCGACGGACAATTGCCGATTAAAATCGTGTCGGGCCGACCAATTACAAATATTGTCGGACCAAATGTCTGACTGCAAATCTTTCCTGAATTACTATTTTCTAATTAAGCCGTTGCATGTAATGCAACGGCTTATAGTATTCAACTAGAGGTCGGCATGAATGCAGAGCTGAAAGTTTGCAAGGGCAAGATCCCCCCCCCCCCATCATCATCA
>JBCAUI010004751.1:0-10251 GCA_038406195.1 Haplosyllis anthogorgicola
AGATCCATGAGGTGATAATGACGGACCACCAAATGATGATACTGTTCTTCGGTAGACGGATATGGGGAGAGGGCCTCGAAGCCAATGACACAGCTGAACTGGCTGCCCACCTGTCTACAGGCTATTGGAGGTGGATCAAACACACGATGTCTTTCTGGGTGGTGCAGATTCCAGTCATGGTGACTAGGCAACAGGTAGCCCACTCTCTGGCCAGGGCGAGGGAAAGATTGGAACATCACAGACAAGCAGCCCTGGCCCAAGAAGCTGAAGAACATGCAACTGCCTACTCCACGAGAACACCCTTTGATGAGAGGGGCAGCCTGGTAGGGGCTGGCATCCCAGACCTGGCAGCCATGAGGCTTAGGAGCCTGGATCGGACTGCCCCTGCCAGTTCTGCTGAGGACCAGGACAGGTCCAAGTGAGGGAAAAAGAAAAGAGGCAGGCGTGCCGCCGACAATGGGACCCCTAGGGGTTCTGGAGGAGGAGGCCATTGCAGTCAGTCACTGGCTCCCGTCTCTCATGGGAAATGCCCAGGTCAGCCACGATGCCAACCCTCACCAAGTCCCTCTCCCTCACCCTCTCCTAACTGAGGTGGTGGAGATGACAGTGACTCGGGGAGGTCTAGTGTCTCCACTGCTAGTCGCAGATCCAACTGATGACGACATCTGAGGAGAGATCAGGAGAATGACCAAGGCAGGTCCATTAAACTCATCGAGTTGAATGATGAATGTTCCCCTCCACAGTACTTGATGTGGAAAGAATCTGTCAGGTACTATCAGAGGTCTGGATACAAGGATTCCCGAATTCAAACCCAGATCTACGCAGCTGTCATGAAGCTGACAGGGGTGTCAGAACTGAGGAAAATGCCAGACATGGATGGTATGTTGAGGTGTCTGGACACCAAGTTCAAAGTGTACAGTAATTATGATTCGCAGCTCCGCAAACTCTACCTGATGCGTCAGGGGTCCTGCGAGTCAGTAGTGATGTATAGTGACAAGGACAAGGGCAAGGATGGCGGCACCTGTTTCAGATTCTGCCCCGGAGTCCGACTCCTATCCAGAGTCTGTTGACTCTGAAGATGATCTTGCTGACAGACGTGACGTGAGGCTGACTAGATCCATGGACAAGTATGAGAACAAGAGACAGCTGTGCTTCCATTGTCAGTCCCCAGACCACCTTATAAGGGACTGTCCTGAGAAATCAGCTGCAAAGAAGACATATTTAAAAGCCAATCCGGGCTCAGACAAGGGAGCGCAGGCCCCGGTGAAGACACCCCCAAAGGCAGCCAACAACTGCCCCGCGGGCCCAGGCCAAAGCTGAAATGGCACCGGGGGAAGACTCCCTATGTTAATTAGGAGGCGATAGGGTGGTGGATGGGTGTAGACAACATCGGAAACATCCAAGTCGATGGTGAGTCCTGTCAGGCCATACTGGACACAGAGGCCACCGTCAACTTGATCACGCCAGGTTATGCAGCTTCCCAAGACATGACTGTGTTCCCACTGTCTGACCTCCTACAACCAGGGGAGTCCTCCATGAGGGGGATAGGGGAGGCAAAATTTGATGTCATAGGCTATGTCATCATTCGCGTCCAGGTAGAGGGTGTGATTGGCTTTAATGAGGACACCGTGGTCCTGGTCTTGAGAAGTGATACAGACTTCGCCCACTGTGTCCCCATGCTACTTGGCACCCCCATGCTACTTGGCACCCCCACCTTGGATCGGGTCATCCAGGTAATCAAGGAGAGTGAGATAGACTGACTAGCTGTCCCCTGGGCTAATGTCCATGTGGCTTCGCTGTTGCGGCACCGCCAGGCTGTGGTACGATGAGCACTCGCCCAGGGGACCGAGGAAAAGCCTCCCATCTGACATGCAGCTGATCTGTTGTCAGGTCCTAAAGAGAACATGGAGCCGACCAAGGAGGAGATAGAACAGATGAAAAATGACCCCCTAGAATATGAGGAAATAGCTTATGCCCGACTAGAAACTTATCTGCCACCCTTCTCACGCACGGTTGTCAGATGTCGCGTCAACCGTAAGGTGGACAAGGGTCGCCTGTGGGTGTCGTCTACTGAGTTGCGCCCAGAGGATGGACACTTGCCACCAGGAATGAAGCTATGGTCTATGGTTGAGGTTCTAAAGAGGAACTGAGTGAGGAGTCTTGGAAGTATACAGCTTTTCTGGTCGGAAACTTGGGATTCTTTGAATGCTGCCAAATAAATGCTGCAAAATAATCTTTGAACGAACATGGGCTCCGATTGAAACCATCGAAGTGCAGGTTTTTCCAAACAGAGATTGTGTATTTAGCACACCATGTCTCACAGAACGGCATACGACCCAGTCGAGACAACGTTCGCACCATACAGGAAATAAAGGAGCCTGACACCTATACCAGCATCAGGTCATTTACTGGCCTGGTGGGACATTACCGGCACTTCATACCCCAGTTTGCCAAGGTGGCTAGACCCCTGACAGCCTACCTGGAAGGGGAAGGGGCCAACAAGAAGAGGGAAAAGGTGACCCTCTCACGAAAAGCCAAAGCGGCCTTCTTGAAATTGAAAGAGGCCTTGGTGTCTGAACCAGTGCTCCAGCTGGCCCATCTGGATAAACCATTTGTACTCCACATGGACACCTCTGGCATAGGCCTGGGAGCCACCCTCCATCAAGCTGATGAGAAGGGGTGACTCCACCCTGTGGCCTATGGGAGCCATGCCCTGCGCCACCATGAGAAGAATTACCACTCCAGCAAGTTGGAGTTTCTGGCCCTATTATGGGCCGTTACTCAACACTTCCATGAGTACCTGCTCCATTCCCTGTCATTCCTGGTCAAGACCGATAATAACCCCTTGACCTACGTTATGATGACCTCAAACCTGGATGCGACCGGGCATAGGTGGGTAGGGTCGCTAGCCAGCTTCAATTTCTCCCTGGAGTATGTCAAGGGAAGACTAAATCCAGTGGCAGATGTGCTGAGCTGGCTGGAGCCTGGGGACAAGATGACACTTGAGGAGCTGAAGGAGTGGGAAATGAAGGATGTGAAAGCTGATGCCGATGTCGGTTGTGACACCGATGTCACCTGCAACACCCGTCAGCCAATTAAGATAGATGTGGAAGGTGTCAAGAACATCCTGGATGGAGCCTTGATGGGGAGTGCAGAGAGAGCAGAGGCACATGCCTTGAACCTGGAACTGCTAGGACTGGAGGAAGATGAGGATGACATTGACCCTCAACCTGTTGCCCCTTGAGTCCGGGCTGCTAGGGTCCAGAAGATTGAAGTAATGGACTGGCCGAGGGCTCAGCGTGAGGATCCTATTCTGACTAAGGTGTTGGAATGGTTAGAAGCTGACAAACCTACCACCCTGTCCAAAGCCTTGGGGGCTGACGCCAGCACCGAGAATGGACAAGAGTACATCAGGCACCAGAAATACCTTGGCATTCGTGACAAATGCTTACACTACACACATCAACCCAAGGAGGCCCTGGAGCCACTAGTGTTGTTTGTAGTTCTCCAAAGCCATTGGCAGAGAGCCATTGATGGATGTCACTGTGATGCTGGACACCAGGGATGGGAACGTATCCTGTCCTTGGTGAGGGAATGGTTTTGGTGGCCAGGGATGATGGCAAAGGTCAAGGCAGTAGTAAAAGGGTGCCACTGATGTTTGAAATTCGAGGCCCACCCTCTCAGGGCACCTCTTCAACCCATTGTAGCCACAGCTCTGATGGGGCTGTTGCATGTGGACTTTACTTCCATAGAGCAGCCTGTCCCACTCAATGAGCAACCAAAAATTGTGAATGTGTTGGTGTTTACCGATCACTTCACTCGCTATGTGATCGCCTTTACAACGAAGGATCAGAAAGCTCAAACAGTCACCGATGTGCTGTACAAGTATGTCATAGCACTATTTGGATCCCCAGTGCATTTACTAGAGTGACCAAGGCACTTGCTTTACGAGTACCATTGTAACCGAGCTGTGTTGCCTGTTGGGAGTCTCCCAATGCAGAACTAGCCCCTATCATGCCCAGACGAATGGGCAGGTAGAGAGAATGCATCAGACCCTGATGTGGATGCTAGGTAAGCTGGACGCCGAGAAGAAAATGGACTGGGCGGATCACTTGGCCGAGGTGGTGCAGGCCTATAATGCCACCTGTTCCGAGATAACCAGATACAGTCCCTTTTTCCTCATGTTCGGGTGTCACCCCAGACTCCCCATGGACTTCTACTTCCCCACTGTAAGAGGGACTGTCGAGTCCAGGAAAATGCCGGAGTACATCATCACCCTTCGGGAGCAACTGAAAGCTGCCTTTGATGAGGCTAGAGCAACTCAGGCCCGTGAGGCTGACAGGCAGAAATGATGTTACGATAGAAAAACGGAAGCTGCTGTTTTAAGACCCGGAGACATGGTCCTACTGTGGACTGATGCATTTGTGGGGAAGAGAAAGATAAAAGACAGATGGGGTGATACCCCATACGTGGTGGAGAGCCAGCTCGCAGATGGCCTCCCCGCTTACAAAATAAAGGATGCTGCAGGTTGTGTGAAGACTGCACACCAAAATCAACTCCTCTTCCTTGCCCCTGATGGGGCTGGTGATGATTTTCCACCATCCAGTGCAGTCGCCCACAGCACGGGCTCTGTGGTCAAAAACCCCAAGGTAACCAATCTGAGAGAGATGATTGAGATAGAGAAGCCACATGAGACTAGTGGGGGTACAGTAGTCCCTGAAGCCCCCAGTTCAGTACCTTGGGAGGGGATTCCTGGAGTTAATCAGGATGGAAAGTGGATGCAAGTTGGGGCGTTCACCATAGTAAAGAGACCTGTTTGCCCAGACCCAATCACGGGGGCTGCTGGTCGACTAGTTCCCAGACCTACCCAAGATGATATGGCTGAGGCAGATGTGGATTGAGGGGACACCCAAAGATCTGAGACACACCCATAAGTCGGGACACACATAAAGAGCTGGCCGCTTGCATGCAAAGACCACTGGCCTGTTTGCCAGTATTGGAGCATAGGCATCACGAATCACTTAAACGGACATGGGGAATATCTTTGTTTTCAAGTGAACAACTCACAAGCTCACACCTGAGGTACCAGGAGGTACCTAAACTTTGTGGGGGGAGGATAGGCTAAGGCACCACCAGCTGTGGAGTATTGGGACTGAGACAGATGTGTCAGCCGACATGTGAGGTGTCACCAAACACCCAGCACCAGGGGTACCAAATTCTTTTGGCACCGGTGCACCAGATCCTGTCACTTGGTTCATGACAGGTTCCCGACAGTGCATACCCCTATCGACCGACACTTTCCGCATACAGTGCTGAAGTGTTGACACCTGTAACAGCCGACTTACAAGTCGACCTTGTTAATTTTGTAATTTTGTTACTTGTTTGTAATTATACTCGCAATTATTTATTGATATATCACTCTGTAAATGTGTTATGTCAGTTGTCAGTGTTTGTTGATTGTTGCTTGTGTCAGTTAGTGCATTGTTAAGTGCATAAAGTTGTTCGGTGTTATATTTGTGTACATGTACTTAGTCGGCTGCACCGCACAGCTGACACTGGTGAGAGTCTGAAACAGAAGACAAGAGCAAGAGAGTTACAAATGAAAAATGTTCTTTATTGTATAAAGAATACAAAAACATGCAAACTGTGAACTGTAAAAACCGCTTCCATGGTATGCTAAAATCCTGAGTCTTAGACTTCTGAGTAAATGCTTCATGGACTTCATATGAACACTTCAGGTACCGAGAATCGGATATGACACACGTAACATTTATGGAAAACCCAGCTCAGGTGTCTTACAATCTATAAAATCTAAACACTAACAAAATTCATGTAATGAACAGTTCATGTAATAAAGTTCATGGTGCTTTCATCCGACATGAGGCTGTTGCCTGTCAACTGCTAGGACTCCTGTGTGAGCATATCGCAGCAATGTCTACTTCTTCGACTTGTCACTGATGCATGAAGGAGGGGTGTATTTGACACCATCTTTGTAGTTATGGTGATTTATGAACTGCTTCTTGATGTCTGTTATCTGTCGCCACATGGAAGCCCTGTTGGATGTGATAGAGCTGTTCCTGTTAACTGTCCAAGTCTTGCAATGGGCGCACATGAGGATGCACCTGTAATGCCCTGCCACCCCATGGGTCATGAGGGAATGCTTGTTTGTGAGTACCGCGGAGCAGTATCGGCACTGGTGAAAAGCTGTCACCTCTTTTGCAGAGCTTGCCTTGTATTTGTGGCTCTTCAGGGCCTCTGTGTTGTGTATTGGTTTCAGCAGAGATGTGGGATGGACATCGTCTGGGTGATTGACAAAGTACGCCTGTCACACGTGGATGCTGTACTTGGAAGCTGTTTGGTTATGTGAAAAAATCCAATTCTTTACTTTATCCTTTCCTAGGGACTCCACCCAGAGGGGCCAGATCTCTTGCTTCATGGTCCTCAACTGTCGGACTCAACCATCATGTGCATGTCTGAACACCAGCTGCATTTCGTCAGTAAACTTCTCGTGCTCTACATCTTTGTCAAGGCCATGCTGTTTCATGAGGTTGTCACAATATGCACGCACCTTTGGATTGTTGATAGCCCACACCTCATTGCAGTTCTTGTGGGCAGGGCCTGAAAGGGGGTCTGACTCATCTTCAGAGTCAGATCTGCCTTTGGAGTCGGGTGCTACCTGGGCCTCGTCATTGATCAGGGCGTCATCCTCCCCATCTTCATCAGCTTCTTTGACGTCGTCGTCTTCACTTTCAGAGATAAGACCATTGGGGACAAAGCTGGTGTCAGACTGCACTGCTTCCAGCCTCAGGTTCTCCCCTGCTGCTCTGCTGTCACCACCTCTGCTGTTGCCCTCTGGATCATCAGATTCTCCAGTCCCACCATTGGCTATTCTCCTGTCCTTAGGCGTATGGATTTTCTCCCACTTCCTTTTCTTCTTGGGTCGACTCTCATCATCTGATGAACTTATGCCGCACTTGCTCTTGGCTGGTTTCTTGTTGTCACTGGAGAAGTTAACTTGGGCACCTATAGCCCTCTTCTCAGCCTTTCTCTTTTGGCATTTGGTTCTCTCGCTGTCTTCATCTTCTGAGGAATCTGAGGAATAGATATCGTGAGATCGGTCATGAGACTTCTGCTTGCTGGTCTTGATGTTGAACCTCTGCACAGCAGTCAACTTCTTTGGTTTTGTTGGCAGATCAATTGATTTGATTGACAAGTCTAGGGATGCGTCTGAAACTGCCGGCTTCATCTTAACTTTCGTTGGTTTGTTAGGCTTCATGGTCACCTCCTTCGGTGGAGTCTTCTGTGGATTCCTGTCGGGAGCGACAGCCTTCTTGGATGTTACCTCATCCTTGTTGGTCGTCTTCTTCTTGTGTTTATTGGCTGACTTCACTTTGTCGGCTGTCTTGTCTTTTGGGGGACCCGACTTCTTGGAGTCTTTCCTTCTCAAGGAGTCTGGAGTTATGCCAGAAGACTTGGGAGTTTTTGGGGTCCCTGGCCTCTCTCTGTGTTCACAATGGCCACTGTGGGAGCTAGACTTGTGAGACTTGTACTAACTGGTGTCGGCCTCTCTTGAGGTGCTTTCCTTGGACCTCTTGTCTCGCATCTTTCTTCTCGGGACCTGTCTTGGGACCTGTCCCTGGATCTGTTCCTGTCACGATCATCATCTCGTGACCTGTCATGGTGATGGGAAGAGGATGTTCTGTGGTGAGAAGACTTCTGCGATGACTTCAACTTCAAGGGTCACTACCTGACTTACTGATCTTCAGGAACATTATGTCCATGATCTCACCCCTTCCTGGAGGTGGTGGTCCCGATACTTTGCTGTCCAAAACGGCATCACACTAGTATTCTTTTTCTAGCCTGTACAGAGGTGACTTCGGGTTGATGTCAGCCATCGACTGGTTGCCCTTATTCTTGGGGATAATGTATCTGGCTGAGCCGCTGGAGCCCTCACCACCAGACAGGTACTTGTCCACCTCATTCTTCCACAGTGGAACAAATGGTAAGCCTTCATGTTTCTATGGCTTGTGGTCTGTGATGGTTGACAAGAGAGGCATGGAGGCATTAGTGTATGTCCCGCCCTCCTGAGTAGTGGATGCCGTAGTGGATATCATAACTGGTATGAAGGCACTAGTAGTGACCTTTGGTTCCACGTTGATGGTTTCTGTCCAGGTGTCTGGCTCAGTGTTTGTCTTCATGGCTAGCAGATTGCTCAGCTTCACAGCCACCACCGCAGGTGATAAGGTTTTGTCTGCAGGGACTGTATGAGCCAGCAAGTCATCACCCATGAGGTTTCATATGTCAAATGCCAGGGGCAGAGGAAACTCAGGTATCGGCATTGCAGGAATGCAGGTGAAGCTGTACAACTCAAGAGCATCATGTAGTGATCTGAATGAGTTGTACTTCTGTTGTGCTGCCAACCCAATGGCCACGGAGTCTAGATGAGCACCCAAGCAGATTCTCACATGTCTGTAGGCTACCTCCCTCTCTTTGAGGTGTTGCTTGACAGACTTCTCATGTTCCTCAGCAACATCCACCCACAGCTTGCTAGTGGCTTTGGTGAGACTCTTCACGACTTCCCTGGCCACACCTTTGGTTGTCGGGTTGAACATCGCAAACCACAGCTCCACACCCTTCTGATTGGTTTTCTCCTAATCTGTTTGCATTCTCAAAGCAGCCCTGACATCCTGAAGCCTCATCTTGTCACTCACTTCCTCAAAATCCCATAGTGCCCGATGTCCTTGGTTGAAGATTATGATCTCTCGAGTTGACAGGGGCGACTGCACATCAAATGGACCATCTGCAGGGTTGGAAAAGCAACAGGCATGGGCCCATCTAGAGCAAAGCCATCAGCCACGCCAAAAGTGAAGGGAGTGATCTTAGCCTCACTGAGGAGCTGTTTGATGTCGAATGACAATAGCCCTGTTAATTGTTGTGCCAGGGGGACATGCACGTAGACCAGACCAGTGTTGCCCAAATCCTCCTTCAGTCTCCCCATGGAGGGTATGAAAGCAGGCCAGGTGGTTGGAAGTCTAGCTACCTTGCAGTTGTCTACTGAAGGAGTGTCCAAGTGTCCGTATGTGTCATATGGGAGAATTGCTCCACGGTTGATCATCTTGAAAAGCTTCCATACTTGCAAAAAGCTGAAGTCCCTGATAGGTGTCTTGACATGGCTCAAGGTGTGCTTCTGTCACCCCAGAGCATCTAGTAGGCAGACAATCATCCCCAGATCGTGACCGTCCTCATAGGAGCAGGGCCACTGTCCAACAGTAGTATTGGGGTCACAATGCACCAGTGCTGCAACATGCTTGGCAGTCCCACCAACAAGGTGGTCCAGCATGGCAATGGCTGCAGTGTTGGGCATGGTCCTCTGGTTCTGAAAGATGTGGATGTGAGCGAAGGCATAGGCATGCCCCGCCGGGTTTCCCTGGTGAGTGAGGTCTATGCGGGTAATGAGGAGAACCAGCTGATCGTGAGTTATTTCGGGGAGGTGGTTGTCCATGTTGTCACCTATGAACTTTCCAAAGGCACCGTCTTTTATCAGTTCTTTGACAACCTCTGGTGATCGGATTTCAAGGTTGGTGTAGTCTACCCTGATACAGCACTCGAACCTAGACCATACACCTCGGTTGTCATTCCTGATAAGTGTCAGGTTTATGGCACATTCCATGTGTGCATCATTCCAGGCTGCCCACTGAGCTGCCTCTGGATCATCTGTTGGGTGTACATCGAGTGATTGGTTCAGGGCCGATGTTGCGACAGCTTTCTCTCTTCCCTTTTCTTTTTCCAACCAGGCAGCCACCTTGGCATCTTCTTCATTTCTCGAGGCATTGAGTACATCAGGATCACAGTTGTTCTGGGCTGAGGAAAAGCCTCCAGTAGCTCCCACCGGCTACAACATAAAAATAGCCATTAATGTCAGGACTTGACACCGGGTAGTACACAAACCTGGGGGAGAGATCCCACCTGACATCCGATGGCCAACACCCAACAGATGACACATGATGGCTGACACCTGTCAGGACTGTCACCTGACAAGGTGTCACCCAACAGAGTAGCAGCCAACATGTCAAAATCAAAAATTTAAAAGTAAAACCACCAAAGAAAATGGCGGAAGGTTACAACCATCTAGCTTCATCTCCTGACAGATGAGTTAGTGCCTGACAGACAACATTAGGTGAATTCATCTCAATCCGATAGATGTATTACTTGCATGAAGTAAGTACTTTTCGACAGTATCACACTGTCCTC
>JBCAUI010004762.1:0-10251 GCA_038406195.1 Haplosyllis anthogorgicola
TTATATCGATATCCCGCTTATATCGATATTTTTTCCCGCGCCAAAAATATCGATATAAGCGGGGAGGAGTGTAATTTACATTTCTATGATTGTTTATTTTGCGACTGATTGTTGTGCAAGCAGACGTTACCGAACATTCGCCAAGCTGTTTTAATCGAGCACTAAAGAACCTACATGTGATGAATACGCTCACATTGACAGACTGTCGTGGTTTTTTTTGGTTTGTTTTTCTTTCAAATTCAAAAACAGTTTTCGCCATTAAAATGGCGTAAATATGATGTATACCAAAAGCTTTATAATTTCGGTACCCTCGCTGTTCAGACATCAATTACGGTTTACAGTACACAGAGGTCTAGTACACATGAAGCTATCCTGCAAACTTTAGCTGGTACCAATTTTACACTAGAGTGGTGCACTTATTGACTGGACAATTTCAAATATTCGTTGTTTTTTACTTTATTTTACAGATAACGACAGAAGCAGACCGTCACTATGGCGACGATGCCCGCGATGAGGACGGCGGCTCCCTGCTCCAAGGTGGAGTTACGTATCCGGTGTAAGGACCTGCTGGATAAAGACGTTACGTCTAAATCTGATCCGTGCGCTGTGATGTACGCCATGAGTAACGGACGCTGGTATGAGGTATGTAAATGTAGAGTGCGGGGGGGCGGTGGGGGGTAAGGACCTGCTGAATAAAGACGTTACTCTAAGTCTGATCCGTGCGCCGTTATGTACGCCATGAGTAACGGCAGGTGGTACGAGGTATGTACATGTAGAGTGTAGTGAGGGGGTGTGATCCATGCACCGTGATGTATGTCATGAGTAACGGCAGGTGGTACGAGGTGTGTACATGTAGAGTGTAGTGAGGGTGTGATCCGTGCGCCGTGATGTACGTCATGAGTAACGAGCGCTGGTACGAGGTATGTACAGTGAGGGGTCAGGGTGTGGGGGAGGGTGGTAGGAGGTGTGTAATGCGTATTGAATTCTTTTGAGAAGGGGTAAGGGGCAGGAGTTGGGGGCGGGGCAGCAGTGTCCTAAAGTGATGTATCCGGAATATATTTGCACAGATTTGAAAATTTGCAGAAACACTGAAATAGAGACCAGCAAGGACACACATGTATTACCACCGTAAGAATCTTACGTGAATTGACAAAGAGACGAAAACTTAAGGTTTCAGATATTATTATCCATTTTTTGGGAGATGTTGGTGGCATCTCTGTGTTTTGTATCAGTTTTATAATTTGCAGACATTAGATCTTATTTCTGCACTTGTAGGAGGGAAGAACGGAGAACATAAAGAACTCGCTGGACCCACAGTTCGCCAAGGCCTTCGAGGTCGACTACTTCTTCGAGGAGGTGCAGAAGTTGCGCTTCGCTGTGTACGACATCGACAACAAATCTCCCGAACTGAGTGACGACGACTTCTTGGGCGAGATAGAGTGCACTATGGGACAGGTAGGTTGACCGGGCTGTCTGTCTTGTGTCAGTCTGAGTGACAACGACTTTCTGGGTGAGATAGAGTGCACCATGGGACAGGTAGATTGATCTGGCTGGCTGTCTGTGTCAGTATGAGTGACAACGACTTCTTGGGCTAGATAGAGTGCACCATGGGACAGGTAGGTTGATCTGTCAGTCTGTCTGTCTGTCTGACTGTCTGAGTGATGACGACTTCCTGGGTGAGATAGAGTGCACCATGGGACAGGTAGGTTGATCTGTCTGTCTGTCTGTTGAACTGAGTGACGACGACTTTCTCGGAGAAATAGAGTGCACCATGGGGCAGATAGGTCGATCTATTATTTATGGAAAGTGCAAGCCTGGTGGGGTACTGGTTAGCACAAAGTGTTTCTGTACAAGTGACCCAGGTTTGATTCCTGGACAGGACAGAGATATTGGGCATTGTCTTAGTAAATCGCAGCCTCACCAGTTTTCTGCCCTCCCTTGAAGGGGTAAACTTAGTATTACCGCTTCAAGGGAGGACAGAAAACTGCATGGCGCTGTGTGGGAACCAAGAGGTGATTCCTCCCACTTAGGCCGACTCGTTTCAAGTTGCTGACGGGAAAGATAAAAGTGTAAAGAACATTCGATGTAAGGGCTCGGCCACACAAAGCTTTAGCATTTGCTTTTGCTTTAGCTTTAGCGTTGGAAAATGATTGGGTCTGTATTTAGTTTAATTTAGTGGCCACACCAAGGGGCAAAGCTAGCGTTAAAGCTTGGTGTGGCCACTCCATTAAACTATATTAGAATCCATTTACTTTTCAAAGCAAACGCTAAAGCTAAAGGAACGCTAAAGTTCGGTGTGGCCAAGGCCTAAGACATGCAAACACATTGGTATAGCAGGATCAAGTCAACTATAACTTAAAGTGCCTCTTCTTGATTGTCATGCAGACAAATGTACCATTTTGAAATAGAAGAGCAGTGCATAACTTAAAACTTGCATGTTTGTGTTGTAGGTTGTATCAGGCAGTCCGTACACGCAGAAGTTAATGGGAAGACACGGTAAACAGGCCGGCAAGGGTATGATCACCGTAAGTACGAATACAAGTGTTTGTTGGTGATTAGAGATGTTTAGTTGCACGAAGTGTGGAACATGAACGTTACTGAATCCCCAGTGTTTGTGGTACATTTTTGGTTCATACAGTGGAACTTCCTTTGGGCCGACCTCCTTTTGCACGACCAACCTCTCTTTACAAGACCATCAGACTTCAGATTTAACACATTGAATTACACAGAAAATAACTCCTTTGCAAGACCACCACCCCATTGGCGACCACTTTTCTTCTCACAATTAGGTGGTCGCCCAAAGGAAGGTCCACTGTATTTTAACTTTTCACACAGTCTAGATCTCGGGTTAAACGCATAAAATTTATAATAGGAATATTTCACTTCTATCGAAAGTAAATTATAACCAAAATTTTCAGCTTGGCTAAAGTGTTCGGACCAGAAATGTTGAGGATTTTATTTACCGTATAAATAAACGTAATACTTCTTGTTTGTGTTTGTTTTTGTCCACAACAGATCCTGTCGGAGGAAGTCTCAGGATTAAATGATATTTTACACATGAAGTTCAGTGCGCAGGGGCTCGACAAAAAGGTAAAACATCTTCTCATATTTCTATTTTCAGTCGTCACAAAATTGCCCTAATTTGTATCAAATGGAAGCACACACTCCTCCTCCTCCCCCCCCCCCTCCCAAAATTCCAAGTTTAACTGTTCGGAGCATAAGACGGAAATGACCTTCTCTCTCTCCCCTCCCCCGAAAAACAACAAACTCGAACTCATGGACCTCTACCCTTTTGCGAAACAATTTTGCCAAGTGAGACTTTATTCGGAGAATACATTGAATACCTCTTGACACTGTAAATGAAAAGGAACAGACCGCACGTCGAGGTTCAGGTTCATCAGACCCATGTTTAATCAAATGAATTGATAGTTTATAGATACATTTTGGCTGTGTTTATTGCAGGACACGTTCGGTAAATCCGACCCGTACTTGGAGTTTTCGCGCACAATGCCCGACGGATCCTGGCAAGTCGTGCACAGAACAGAGGTAGGAAACAGACCAACAGAATGTGCAAAATGTTTGTGCCAAAAAGTGCTCTTATGTTCAGATATTTTCATGTAGTAGTCCCATTCCAGGGAACAGTGCACAACTATTTTTTGCAGCCACTGGTACCACTGTTTTAGACTTGCTACTGCGTTATAAAGCTTTATGGAGTCATTTCTGTGTTAATTTATCTTTATTTAAACAAACTAATAACAGAATGTTCAAATATTTGAAATGCTTTGGCTAAACTCCCTGACGTTAAAACCCGGCAGCAAAGACAGGGTCACCAGTGACCTCAAAAGATGTTCCAAGAATCCAGAAAACGTAGGTATGAAAAATAGGTGCTAAATACTGTAAGAGCTCTCTTTTATGACGACTTGTTTTATGTGAAACCATGTTGTGTATGGCACTTTTTAAATGTACTGGTATCTAATATATGTAATCATACCTCCCTTGAGCGACTCTCCGTGTTGTAAGATACTTCTGAAGCAAAAGTCTGTTGTCACCCGAAAGAAGTCCTGCTGTGATTATAGTTATCCTATTGCCAAAATTTGCACAGCTACCTTGGCTCCACAAACAAAATTGATTAAATTATTATGAAAAATAAAGTGTAAAATAATGATCAAATGTTAAAGTAATATCAATGCTCGTTGCTGTTTATTCTGCAGGTGATAAAGAACACGCTGAACCCGAACTGGAAGGAGTTTGAGATTCCTGCGCGCAAGCTGTGCGGAGTCGACACCAACAAACCCATCAGGGTAAATATCTCTCCGTCTCTCCGGCATGTGGTTTATTAATAGACGTGTGGTTTAAACTAATGATCTATCATACAAGGCAAAAACAATTGAAAACGGAAAGTAAAGTAACCCCACCATTTTCATCCCTCCCCAACCCCCTTCACCCGTCCCCATTCACCCCCTCCCCCCAAATCCTACCAATTTAACACGTGGAATCGTAAAACCCTCCATTTACAAAAGTAATTTCTTGTCCGTTCACATTCTGTATTTGGTGCACCTCTTAGGCCTTATTTGTTAATCATTTGGATTACATTGCACTGGCAGGATTTTCAAGTGTGGCGATCGGAAAAAAATTGAACTATCTCGTTAACAAACTACTCGTAACCTGAACTACTAATACGTATGAGTCAATATGTAAGCATTTCTCGTAGAAATTAATTGAAATAAAAAATTAATTTAATTTAAATTAATTATCAGTGCAATTATATAAACTAAGAGCCGCGGCCGCTAAGGATTTACACACAATTTGCAGCATGCGTTTATCGTATCTGTAAACTGACAAATAACCGCACATTTTGATGCGTTTATTCTGAGCCGCCGAGGTTCTTGGTTTATTGTTGCGCTGCATGATCGTGATGTAGTTGGTTCGAGCTTAAACGTCGGTATAGCAATCTACGTAAATATGTAAACCATGATAAACCTTACTGGGGAAACGTAAACGACAACTCTAGCACAAAGATAGTGCAATATAAGTGTGCCAAGCTTCAATGCTGCTATTTAGGGAACTGTAAAAGGCATAGGCACCATGTAAATAGCTTTGATTCTGACAAACTCTGAAAGTTCGTTAAAGGGTGAGCTCTGCTTGATTAACATATCCTTCTAAAGCTTGTAACTATCTATTAAACGAGAATCATCGGTTTCATCATCCTATGCTAAAAAAATGTTTTTACTATCCGTTCTTTTCTGTGAATGAAAAAGAAGAAAACCCAAAAATTCAGATTCATTTCCTCACCAAACTGATGGAATAGTGACCTGTGGCACACATAATATAGTTGCTTGGTCAGCTAGGTGATGCTGTTTTATCTGCATAGCTTGTGCATGTGCATTATGACATGGTAGTTAGCTGAGCTACTTGTGTTAAAATCTAGGTCACAGTCAGCAAATTGGCTTTACCCTAACCCTCTAATGCATTACTTGCTGCGCCAGTTGAACCCTTAGCTCAGAAGGCTACCGTTGGCTTATTGCAGTACTCGCACGGCCACATGTGCTCAGGATGTTATACAACAGCACATGTTGATAATACAACAAATATCAGTGAATGTTTGAATTTAAGTTATTTTATAGTTTTAAGTTCTTAAATTTGGGTATGGCTATTTTGTTCAAACTTCCTTCTGAGTTGATGAACACTTTTTGCTTTTATTATGTTGATGCGTCAATTTATTGTGGAAATTTTATCATATCTTGTAAAATTTATTATTGAATAAGTACTTCCTAACCTCTGAATTATTTAATTTTAAAGTAATAACTGTAAAGTTCAAATAATGAGATTTTACGTAAAATGGAGCACCCTCATCACCCTTCTTCACAGCATGAACTGCGCAATAATGGCTTCCAACATGCTCGCATACAATGGGCATTAATGCTATTAACTCTACAAAAGTCCAAATTTTTACTTTTTGAAAAAAATGGGCTCCTCTTGAAAATCAGCCTTCTTCGCAGCCCAGAATGTCAGGCAAAACAACGACTTCCAAAAGCTTCTGGTACTACTCTCTCAATAAGGCATGCACTGTGCGGTGCTGTATACTATGGCTGTGCAGGTTTTGGACTCTCAGTAAGGTTTACGTGGTTTACATGTTGTAGATGGATTGTTACGATCACGACGAGGCGGGAGATAATGATGTGATCGGATCCTTCGAAACGAGCGTGAACCAGCTACGGTCCGGCGTTGATCAACAGGTAAAACAACAACGGTTAAACCAAACGAAACGGTTCCAACGCTGCATAACGTTGTCAGCGAGGTGTGGAATGTTACTGCAAACAGTTTATTCGGCAGAAATCCGGGAATTTTGATTTTGCGCATCAAATTGCTCTTTGCAACAATTCGAAAAATTGGTTGGGAAAAACTACCCCAACCTTTATTTGAGCCATCAGCTTGACATAATGGAAGCAGGCAACCCAGCCTGTATTCCAGTTTTGACCAGTCCCAATTTTGTTCTTAATTTGCCATGGTGATGGTAAGGCTGGTTTTAAATTTACTTTCCACTGTGGAACCAAATTCCTCCCTATTTGGTGCTGCACCCCATACACTACCATATTGAAGAAATTTGCAAAATTCATGAAACACTAAAAACCCACAAAACCTCGCTGGAAAATGAAAAACGTTTGGAGCCGTTTCGTTTATATAATTTTACGCATATGATACTCATGTTTATGTATTTTCTTCCCCCCCCCCACCTCCACGTGGCCGCTGATGACAGGTGGACTGTTACGATTACGACTCAGACGGAAGTCACGACTTTATAGGTTCGTTCCAAACATCCGTAGCAGATCTAATGAAAAGCGCGCAGTCCGGTGCCAAGGTAAAAACTCTTACAATTCTCGGGTTTTGTTGACATAAACGCGCTTGTTCCATATTGTGATGTAAGTTTTATAAAACTTCTCATTTTCGGCCAGTCCTAGTTTACTGCCATGTTATTGAAGTGCAGTCTTCCTTTACGACCACTGCAATATACAGTCAAATTTAATGGGCAAAAAAGGTGTCTGTAAATGAGGGGTTTTACTGAAGTAAGTATTTAATGACATGACATGTATGTGTATGGGACTTTCTCTTTGACACACAGGCCCAGCATTGAAACACAATGATACTCTGTGAAGTGGATACAATATAACTTTATTTATAAAACAGTTGGCCTTGATAGGAACAATAATGTACAGTTTTAACAATTATATTGATAATGTACAAAAATCCCCTGTTTTGTAGCTAGAGATCCATTGTGGTATTTTACAATTATTTAAGGTCATGCTACTAGACCCACATTATACTGCTGTATGTGCTCAATTGAGAAATAGAAAGTCTGCAAATGTCATTTGTATCAACAGGAAACCTTCGACTGATTCCACATTCATGAAATCTTTGGCGTTAACTGTTCGGGAACATAACCTGTACATGGTTAATGGTTATGTTTCCATGGATACCCGGGCTGCTATATTTGATGCCTGAACAGGCAACGAAGTGATGAATTTGCCCTCTTTCGGTCAAATCTGGCACGAAAGGCATGACGTCATGATGTCAAAGCGGGTACTTGTCACGCATTCATCATGACGTCACGTCCTTGGATACCGTAGTGAAGGCGGCAGCAATTGTTACTTTGTACATTGTCTTTATTTTGCCAGTGACTTGATTTTCAAGTGTGTCGAAATTATCACAACTGTTGCTGATGAGTATAGTTTATAGTTTTTCATGCCCATGCCCAGTTATATTCCTGGACAGTTTGTAAGGTAACCTCACACACATGTAAAGCTTGTTGGCGGCATCGTCTATAGTGTGAGAACACGCCGCCAGGGGGAGCAGCAGCACGTAAATCCAGGCCGCTAGGAACGCCACCGGTTGTGCTATGAAGATGAGAACCAGCGTCCACAGGAGACGCTCACAGATACTTTTATTGGTGTCGTTGCTATGGTGATCCTGTTCTTCCTTGATGGTTGCCATGTTTTGTATGGTGCTGTTACCGTTGCTGTTTCGCCTCTTCATTCTGAAAAACAGATGGGCAAATATTGTGCTATTATATTCAGTGGCGGATCCAGGATTTTCCGTAGGAGGGGGCGCCCGGTCCGGGGGGGGCGCCACCTCTATTTTTGCCCAAATTCATTAAAAACTGCATGAAAATGAAGACAATTCCAACCATAGGAGGGGGCGCGTGCCTCCTGCGCTCCCCCATGGATCAGCCAATGATATTTAAGTAGTTAAGATCAGAATTGCTAAATTTTTCGAAATATGTATGCAGTAAAACACTACATTTAAACAGAGCCTTCATCGTACTTGCCTCCTTGGGTGGAAGTTGTTAAGGTGACAGCAAAGACACTTGACTCCTTTCCAGTCAATGGTCAGTCGCGTGGTCATTGAGCGAAATAGAAAACGAACCGAAATGTCCGCAGCTTCTTGTTTTGAATCCAAAATTCACTGTGTACGTGAACTAGTCTCAGTAAACAACTTCATAATTGTATTTTGGCTCAAGGTTAAAGTCTCGTCCAACCTTATGTGGTTCAAAATTTTAATGACCAAATAAGATCATTTTGAGAGTTAAATGTTTCAGTTGATCAAATCTATTACTGTAGTTTCTACATTTATTAACTAAGGATTATTTTCCACTTAAAGATATTGATCAGGTTATAAATAGGGCAGAATGTAGAACGGCTGGTCAGGAGTTCATTGATTGATCAGTAGCTTATCAGCTGATTAATTGGGTCAGTAATTAGGACAAGAAATACAACTAAGTGAAGACCTTGACCTTTTATTTTAAACGCAACTTTAAAGAAATCGAAAGTATTTGAATGTCTGTAGGAAGAAAGAACCAGTTGTAAACTTAAATTAAAATTTATTTTAAAAAACCCACAAATTTTTGTATTAAACCTTTAAAACCCTTATGTGAGATTAATTAACTAGTTGTACACAATGTCATTGTATACAAAGCTCATTCCAACTTGTTATGTACATTTTGTGTGTACATACTCCCTATGTGTACATATAACGGTTGCTATGGAAGCTGTGGTTGTCATGGAAACTGTGGTTGTCATGGAAGCTGTATGGTGGTTGCCATGGACACATGATGCATATGTTGGTTGCTATATAAATATTACTGTTGCTATGGATGTGATTAATGATCCATGTTATTTACGTTTTTAGTTTCAATTTCCATTCCATGTTTTCCTTTAAAGACACTCACAGAAGTTAGTTCAACAGTGTTAACCTATCATCCAACAACTTGTTGTAATGTCCATAACAGAAATCGTTTCTGGGAATATTGAACGTATGGGAAAGTTAGGAAAATTTAATTCGCATTTTAGCTCCAGTGGTATGAAGGTCTTGATGGACTAATGTTAGTGGTGAGATTTTGTCAGTCTGTTTGTGAATCTATTGTTTAAAAGACACAACTATTCCTGAGTGTGTAACACAGGCCACTAGCAACCCTGCTTCATGTTGACCATGTTCTCAGCAAAGGTGTAAGGCAGCTGCACCACCTTGAGTATTGAGTCGTTGATGTCTTTGATGGCCGAGATGCAGGCTCCAAACGGAAGTAGCAGAACGTACAGCCAGGCGATGAAGAACGCTATTGGCCAGCCGATGAAGATCAGAAGGAGGAACCATATTATCGCCCACAGGATGCCTACTACTCCCCCTTTACCACTGCCTGCTCCTTCTCCCATTGTGAATGATTACAAACCTACAAAATGACAAATATTTTATTGTATTTTATGCCGATTTGAATTTAATGATATGGCATTAGAAGAAATAAGGTTGGAATTTTCTTTGAATTTTTATAGACCGAGGTGCAGATTATGGGGCCACTGGTACGTGTTTCGGGTTTGGGGTAACTCTGTCCATGATCTTTGGTTGGGTATTAGGGGTAGGTGGTGGGGGCATCAGCCAGCAGCTGTGTTATGGTTGGTTTGATATTTGAGAGACATGCAGCCAAAAGGCTATGTTTTCTGGTTATATTTCTAACCATACATGAGATCCCTGTAGTGCAGTGGTTAACAAGAAGTGCTGCTACTCAAGTGACCCGGATTTGATCCCTGAGCCTGTCAAAGGACTAGACTTCGGTTAAGTCTAAAGACTGCAGTTAACACCAGAGGCACTGCAAGCTTCCTGCCTTTGCCTGCACCTGCAAGTCACATGACAGTCTAGAGACTATCCTATTGGTTAATTAGACTTATGCGTTAGCATCATTAGTAGCCATCTTTGATTACTTCA
>JBCAUI010004773.1:0-10250 GCA_038406195.1 Haplosyllis anthogorgicola
AAATCATAAAGTGATATCAAACTAAACAAATTGTTCAATATTCTGTACTTTTAGTTTTTTTGGACAAAGCAATAAATAGGTGCTAGAGCAAAAAGAAGTGTTTGTCTCCTTGGGGTGGTGAGTAGTAACACAGCCTTGGTGATCTCGCCCAGTGGGTAACATTCCAACAGTTTCACACACTCTGACATTGTTATACTGTCTGGCACTGCGACAAGGTGTAATACAGCCCAACGTTCCTTGCCATCCGCTGACTAACATGTGTGACAAACAATTTTTTTTTTTGTAAAGTTTCGGGTGGCAACCGTCGCAGTCTCTAATATGGGACCAGTGTGCAACCATTTGTACAGCTTTTTCTTATGTTAGAATGCTTATTAAGTCAAAAACGTGATTTAAAATGCATCCCAGCTCTATTTACAAAGCTAATACTTAATACCCATTGTAAACTCTTTGTATACCGCCCAATAGTTAAATAAACTAAGTCAGTTATCATTTTGTTACTTCTCTCTTTATTAATAAATAATGTACAGTACATGTAAATGAACAACACTTTAGTGACTAGTCAATGACTATATGCAAAATGCCATACGTGTATATAGCATGATAAATTATAATATGTCGACTGAATAATCAACAATTCTCTCACATTCTCCATAAAATTAAAAGTTGACAACACACGTTGTGTTCATTTGAGTTAACATCGTAACGTAACCTGCTTTCAGGTTCTGCATGCGTAGTTCATCAATCCTATAACCGTATGAAAACTAACAAATATCAAGTTGAAAGAAAAAGTAGGCTGATAGCTTCTTTTACCATTTTCATTTTAGCCAATTCATGTAAACTATTTTTCGCAAGACAACCTTGAAATTCGTTCCCGGTAAAATTTTACACAGAAAATTGTGTAGGCTAAAATTAAGGTAGCAAAACCCATTATACTTCGATCTTGTACTTTGGTGGAAGTAGATCTACTATTTGATATGCTTGAAAGACATTCATTTCTACGGGTAGACATTTTGTAAGTTGCCTACCAGTTACACTCCTCCCCGGATATATCGATATCGCTTATATCGATATCCCGCTTATATCGATACAATCTCTCGCAGTCAGTCAAATTAAAATATGTAGATATTTGTTTCGCTTATATCGATATCCCACTTATATCGATGCCATTTTTCCGCACCAAAAATATCGATATATCTGGGGACGAGTGTATTTAGAACAACTAAACAAAGAGCAGTATTTAGTCCAAATGTCTAGATACATAACACATAATGAGGCTAATAGCAAATGGCTCTCTGACTAGAATATACAACCATCATTAATAAACTAAAATATAACTAAATAAACCTTCTTATTTAAATATGCCTTTGTGGCTTGGTCCTCGTTTGGAATATTTCAAAACTAAATGACTGCAATGTAAAATCAACACATTCTTTAACGGCAGTGAAATCGCCTTGAACAAATCTAGATGTAATAATTCAGTTTTGAATAATCTAACAAACGTAATATAAAACAATATTTACGATACAGAGTTATTTCCTTTATACAATTGTCAATCGTAATCAAGACAGAGTGCAACATTTAGAACACATAATTAGCACCACCCAATACTTTGTTTCTTTCACACATATCTGTCAAGAAATCAGTATCAGATTTATGATTTCTCTCACGGAGAGGAGAGTTAAATTTTCTGATTGACAGACACTGCATCAAAATGCTTAAAACGCCAAACACTATAGAATATGAATATAGCAGACACACAAGCATCGGCCTATGTTTTGCATTCGTAAACAGATCCTACACAGTCATTACAAATTGAATTACACACGATTAAGTCTACTCTCATTAGTTTAAGGTTGGTTAAAGCACATATTGCTTATCTTGTAGAAGAGCACAACCACAAAATACAAACACTATAAGATAACATTCATAATAATGCATGACCAAATAACTTTATACTATCAACAAGTCTACAGTATAAAGCAGAAGTTCACAAAGTTTTGACCGAGGCAAATAGTTTTAGATTTGACTTGCTTGAAACACAGCTAACAATCACTGTATATTTTTCATTTTAAAGTTATTTGCACTGAAACAATGGTATAGAACAAAATACCATGTTTATCCTAGTGTTAACAGACCTGTTTTCGAATATTTTTTTTCCCTTTATAAATTTTATACAAAAGTACACACAAACATCTTAATACGCACTTCTTGCTCTGATGCATTGCCTACACAAGCCACTCATTCAGATTTGTATGTACACTTCCACTTAAATTACTGAATATTGCAAACCCTTACTCCTGTTAAGTGTGCAATACTGACATCTATTTTATTTTAGTTTTCGTGTTTATCATATTCTTTGGTAAAAACTGAGTTTATGTATCATCCGTGCCTACTTGGTCACTGTATGAAGAAGGGTGAAGCA
The DNA here is from genome assembly GCA_038406195.1 of Haplosyllis anthogorgicola. Lineage (NCBI taxonomy): Eukaryota > Metazoa > Annelida > Polychaeta > Phyllodocida > Syllidae > Haplosyllis > Haplosyllis anthogorgicola. The sequence goes on from JBCAUI010004773.1 coordinate 2,423, forward strand.
TTTTGGTGACGGGCACCCACTCTCAATTTAGTCAAGTTTTCATAAAGTCAGTAGATCTTATAACAACTTTAAAATTACAGAGTACAGGTACAATATCCAGTGATCTCTTGTGGAATATTGAGTATTTTACAGCTGTGTGGACTGGGAATGACTTATGGCTTTATTGGTCTATTATGCATAACATTCTAATTTCCAGACTGGCATTGTTTATTTGATTGATTTGTTTTGTTCATTTTCGTTACCAAAGCCTATTTAAAAACTGTCTTAATTAATTGAATGGAATTTTCAGTATGCATACTGAACCGCTGTCCGTCAATCTGAAGTTCTGTTTTTGACACAGTTGTCCGATTGTAGTGATGAGGGTGATTTATGATACAAACTGCATAATGGTGTGGTAGTTAAAATCTACTCTGCTTATCACGCCCAAGTCTGCAAAACAAAGCAATGAATCAATTGAAGTAAAATACACGCAACTTCTTTGTGTTAAACTAAAATGTGATGAACACTTAGCATCTAGTAACGTTTGGTCGTAAAAATTCAACTACTGTGCAATACAACTTATATACCCTTAAAGTGTAGTCCCATGATCCTGTACATAGTGCTGCTCCATCTGGTGACATTCTCAAACAACTCACACGGTTTTCATGTCCGTACAACATTGATATTCTGTTACCCTTCAAGACATCCCATATATTTACTACATAGTCATTATATCCTCCAAATAGTAAGCGACCTGCAATGAAAGTTCAAAAATTAAGTTAAACAACCAGATGCTACACACAATCGCACTTAGTTCAATAATAGTAAAATTTCAATTTTTTATCTCATGCAATACGACGACATTGGATGCAGCAGGAAATGTCTGGATCCTTCTGTGAAGTTTCAAATAGATGACAAAAAATAACTTTACTAGTATTATTATTAAATACTGTATTTATCCTAATTAATGCACATGTGCGAAGGACCGAATTTTGTGATTGCATGTACATTCCTTGTACATCTTTGGTCTGGTGCACTTGTTACGAGCTGTCATACAAATTTTGTGTATGTCTTTAACCCAATATAATGTGCATTTGAGTGGCATTTTTGATGAAACTAATGAGAAAATTTTATGTATTGTATGTAAAAATGACAGTACACTTCTTGAAATTGGAAATTCTTTTAGAACTTAAGTTTATGGAGTGATGTCAAATGTGTAGAAAAAAGGGAGTGTGCGTTAATTAGAAAGTATGCGTTAATTAGGATAAATACGGTACGTCCAATAGCAGTAACAAAATCACTTACCACTTAATGAGAAGTCAACTGCATTACAACCAAATATAATGCTTTCTTTCTTATAGCAACAAACTTCTCGATCCGCTCGTAAATCAAACAGTCGACACTGCAAGAATTGAGAACAATTTCAATCACTTCAGATCCCTGATGTTTTGTATGGTTAACAGGTTAAGTAGAACATTGAGTGTGATTCAAATAATATTTTCTACCTTAGTACATAAGAGAAAAACAAACACTAGACAATTTTTCACGCACAGCATAAATGGAATCATTCATCACAATGTGTATTTACTATTCGTTGTAAATAACACCTGTTTTGAGAGGCATCCTAATTTTTTAGGACAAAGATGCCGTAAAAGGTAGGTATGTCGTACACAACAGGTAAAGCAAACATGAATGAGAAGGGTTCATTTTACAGTGACACTGCCGTAAAATGCAAATTTGCCGTAACAAAAAGTGTCGCTCAAAACAGGTTCTGCTGTATTTGAATTGCAAACCCACCGTTGAATCATCTGATCCTGTGCCAAGAGCATCACCGCTGGGATAATACCGTACACTGTTCACATCAGATTCATGACCTTCAAATACCTGAACACACTGTCCTGTCCGCATATCCCATATGTTTACAGCTTTATCACTACTCTGTTAAGTACAAATTTAACATGTTGTCAATTTAAAGCAAAGCTGCACAACCTGTAGCAAATGCATTTGTCATAAGGCATATTAAAGTGTGGCAAATGTGTCATTAAATTGATAATAATTCTTTTTTTTTCTTCTGGCTCAACATCTGTCACTAGTTTTGTGTTTTAACTACTGTACTTACACCAGATGCAAATGTTGCTCCGGATTCTGCCGGTGACAGGTCTAAACTCATCACATCTCCTGCATGACCTGAAAAACTCTGCATCATTGTCCCACTCTCCACGTCCCATAATGCACATGTCCCATCACCACTTCCAGTTAATATCTGCCCAGAAAATTATAACACTTAATGTCAGTAATAGTGTTTAAAACACTGCATACGTTCGTGGGTCAGTCTACATTTACCTGCCAAATAATCTCCAATGATCACCAGGTTCTAAAATATTAAATATAATTTGTCGTGAACGACGCTGAACTTTTCCCGCGAAGAAATGTCATAAAAGGTAGGGTGTCACCCAAGACAGGGTCAACTAGTTTAAAGAACGTTATGTTCATTGAAAAGTGTCATAAAAAGACATGATATCGTTCAAGACAGGTGTCGCCCACGACAAGTTCTAACTGTGTATGAAAAAGTGCAGCTTCATCAATTCCCACAGAACTCATAATGGCTTTCGACAAACCTGTTGGTCTGAATTCGTAAATCTACAGCACGATAGATAGCTTGTGTGGGTTGCTATTGCACGTTTCTTGGCAGCTGGATCCTCGTCTAAACTTAGCGGGTATAACGTACACTTGTTGTCTAAGCCACTGAAAACATGCATAAATTACAAATTTAATTTATACACTCACGTATCACATCATGCACGTCATAATATACCAAGCCTGTACATGTAGTTAAAGTTGTTACTATCTACGAGTATGATAAAACATTTTATAGTATTCATATCTGAGTAAAGATTGTAATTCTTTAAGGCACTTACCCGCATGCCACTACTGTGCCTGATGGCCCAAATGCACAGGCCATTACCCATGTGGTCGGCATTGTTACTGCATGTTCCTGTAAAAAAACATATAGCTTGTACATTATGTATGACCAACTCACATTTCAGTGTTTCATTTTTTGAAAAATACAAAAAACTACTCCAAGTTCAGTATTATGTGCTACATTTTGAAATTATTTTACTTTCACATTACGTGTATAGCCGAGACAAACCATGCTATGTGCACACTCCCATATTTAAAGCAATGAAAAAAACAAAAACGGAAACGGAACACACAACCTACCTTACAATGACAACTTTCTTCGAGGGGCCCACTCAAATATAATCAAACTTAAAGAAATTATAAAAAATATAGTGAACAAAAGGTGCAATATCGCAAAATAAATAAGCTGTAAATATTCCAGCACACAAACATTTAAGGATGATAGAAAGGAAGATGCCTTTCGGACGTGTACTAATAACTATAGCAGTTACCATAAGTTCCCTATTTATTCACCTGTATCTGACACTAGAGATAAACATAACAGAAATCACCTGTGGACCATCATTCTTTTCCAAAACCAAAAAAAATGCATGCTTACTACAAAATAACAACAAACATGCTAAGTCACACTTTGCCACATATACAGGGGTGCTGGTCATTTTCCTACCTTATTGGTTGTGAAGGCATCCCAGACAAGCATTTTACCATCCTGAAATTGTCAACACGTACAAGTATTATTGTCAAAAATATAATGCTGAAAGTACTCAAGAATACACATGGAACTCATCTCATAAACAGAGATGCCAACTCACACATTCAGCGTGAGTCTCACGCTTTTTGGGACTCTGGCACGGAAGAAAGGAAAAAATAGTTTGCCATTTTATTCATCTTGAATGCATTAACCTTCAATTGAAATGTTTCATTCTTGTTTAAATACATCACAGACCATGAATCAATGATAATTTTTTGTCTAAAGTACTGTAATTAACTAAAGCAGTATGTCTTATGCATTTGTGCCACCCAAATGCATGAGATCTCACGCATTTTAACTCTCACAGGTTGGCATCTCTGCATAAAGTTTGTAAGCGTACCTGAGACGAACTGACAACATGACGCTTATCAGTCGACCAGTCCATACATAACACTTTGCCCTGATGACCTTTCAAGACGCGACGTGACTTTATGTTGAGAGGTGGTAGACTATCTAACTTCTGAGCTGCAACTGCCACTGCAATGACATTAGAACGGAATCAATTGCACACGGTTAATGAAATGCTAATTGATCCTCATGCCTCAGCACGAGGGTCTATGTATTGGACGAAATCTACATTTGTGTTCTGGGCCGCCATTGCAAAAAGTTTACCAGCCCCCTCCCCCCCCCTCCCAGACTGGGGCAAATGCATTTTCAGCAGATTTGGACTCAGTGTCAAAAGTTCGGAAAAAGTTTACCAGGACCCCCCCCCCCCTCCCCCCGTGTCAAAAGTTAGGAAAAAATTGAACAGGACACCTTGTTAATGTGTTCAATGACCCAAAAGGTCAGGGTCAGATTTTCGGTAAGTTTGGATGAAGGCACAGGACACTTGACAAGTAAAATATTTCTGCTTGTCTAGTGACTTATTTTGTGAGAAGTTTAGCTGAAACTATCAGAAGAATTAAGGGGTAACTATCAAGCCTGTGTTGTGAATTATTGATATTTTGACAAGAAATTAGTACATGTAATTTAATTGACTTAAAGGAAGACCACCCTTGACATTGACATGATGACATTTGATTAACATGATAATTAAAAGTCCGGTTTCTGTTGTTGAAGACTTCAAGTTTAAATAGTTATGAGATTGACCTAGGCGCCAGGTGCAGGTTGTCCTATCTGTGTGTATGGTGAATGGATTATTTTATTGTATACTTAACTGGTCGTTTAAGGCATGTTTATGTTGTATATCAGTGGTTTTTTAACTAAACCGGATTTGACTTGAAACTACAATTGGCATTGAAACCATTCTACAATTTGTGACAAAAATATCGTTTCCGTGTATGAATGGCTGTTCTGTGGCTAATTAAATCTTTGTGCGAAGTTATGGGGTATAAATGAAATAAACAGCATAGCACTTCGAACAACATGATCTGTAATTGGTCTACACAGTCTTGCAAGTCCAGTGCACCTTGAATGTTTATTTACTGGACTTTTTTGTCCATGGACGCAGACTAAACTAAGGCCATACAGTACTAATTTATCCGACAGTAAGGGAAGTCCCGAAATTTTAAGGTTATTCCTTTGTTTTGATGACATTCCTCTTTCCAAGTATGAAAAGATTTCAGTTATTACTTGAGTTCCTACCTGTGTGTACATGCATGTGATACTTTAACTGATAGTACATCAATTGTTCACATTATTAAATACATTCAATCAATTTAATGTACCTAAAACCTTGTCTAAATGGCATTTCTCATTATTTTTTATTTTAAAATGAGCAAAATTTGACAGGAAATGCTTAGAGCGACATCTGTTGACCACTTCAGAACTCAATGATCCCCAAAGGTCTCTCTAAGGGGGTATGTAGATATCGGCCTTATGGCTGTTTGGCCTCGGAGAAGGGACACTCGGCCTCATATGAAGGGACCCTTGGCCTCGGGAATTCCCCCTTAAAATATCAATTGCTATTTTCCCAATATGGAAGTATGTAGTTGTTATAATCTAATTTTTATGTACTAATTTCTTCATGTTATCACATTTGATGACTCGTCTCATTTAGTATTTGTAACGGTGTAACATAGACAAACAATCAGATTTAAACTTGCAATATTATTGAGCAGCCATTGCTCCTTGCTCGGTTCCAACAACAGACGCATACCCGACGGTGGGTATGAATTTGTCTAGATACAACAAAATCGTAACATTAAAACAATGCCTGCTACATCTCATATAATTTTGACAAGTTATTGACACATTACGAATGTTTACACATTACCCCATTGGTGACCCTGTTCACACCTGGAATTAGTCAAAAACTATGCAATGTGATTAATTTGTAAAATTAATGGTAAATCCTGTAAATTTAGAATTTACTTTTCATTTTAAAATGTTTCCGAAAATTACTTAGATTCAAATGCTGTTAAACCATTTGAAAGTAACGTTAATTTCAAGGGAAATTCCTGAGGCCGAGGGTCCCTTCATAAGAGGCCGAGGGTCCCTTCCCTGAGGCCAAGCAGCCATAAGGCCGAGCTCTGCTGTGAGCTCTCTAAGCATTTCCTGTCAAAATGTGGTCATTTTAAACGAAAAAATAACGAGAAATGCCATTTAGAAAAGGTTTTAGTTACAAAAAATTGATTAAATATATTAAATAATGTGAGCATTTGTTGTACTATCAGTTAAAGTATCACATGCATGTACACACAAGTAGGAACTAAAGTAATAACTGAAATCTTTTCATACTTGGAATATCCCCTTTTTAGAGGAATGTCATCAAAACAAAGGAATAACCCAAAATTTCGGAACTTCCCTTACTGATGGCATTACAAATATCTCCCAACTACAACCCTAAATTTGCCGGGGTCAAGTCCATGTCTAATTTTGAAAACGTTTCAGAGAATCTTTAGTGATGCTCGAAAGTGGCAACAGTGTTTAACGAAAATACATCTTGGCACAGATTTCGAGGATAATAGTAACATAAACGGAAAGTCTAAGGCACTTTTGCTAAATTTAATACTGTCAAAAAATGGAACCCAAGATTTGGCCCCAATATTAAGTGAAACCTTACGTAAAAATCATCCCATTTTATACCCATTCAACTCATCCAGCTAAATAGCAAACTGTCACTGGAATAATTTTGACATTAGCACTTAAATAACACAAAATCTACGCGGATAACTTACTTTTCTGCTTCTTGCCTCCATGTTGACAGATGATCGTAAGAGAGATTTTCAGCCAATCAGAGCGCACCTGTACATTCACTGCGGGCTGAATCATCCGGGACAGTTGAGCGCCGATTTTGTCTCGAATGACAACAAAATATCGTAAATATGGTAAGATTTCTTGTTATTCTATACATTTTATAAAGGTTAAAGGTGTGCATTATGTACTTTGTATATTACAGATAACATGTGTATCAGGACGAAAACTCAGTTTGAATAAAATATTAAATATTTCAGAGAAATCTGGGACGTCAATTTGGTTGTCAAAGAGTTTGTCCATGCAATCCATCAGGACTTGCCATAGACTCTACTTTGTAGATCTATTATCCCTGCATTTCTTTCAGTTAATCAGTTAATGTTTCGTTAATGTAAGATGGATTGTGCATAATTTCTGTCTTGAATATGAAATTGATAGATAACTTTTTCAATAATTATTTTACAACAGAATACAGACTGGACATTGCAAAAGTCTAAGGATTGACAAGCTGAAACAGGTTTTGCAGGTGCTTGAGCTTGTCAAAAAGACAAGATTGTCAATTGTCTACACTGAAACTAGACGTATATATGTCTAATTTACATGTCAGTTAAACGATCGGGCACCAATGAAAAATATGGTCCCATCCTGATTTGCAATGAATTTCCTCATACATAATAAATTTGAAAGAAAAAGGCATAAAAAGTGCAATTACATGGTCAAGAATTTGTGAAATGTATGTATTTATTACAAATTGTTATTTATGGTCATTTTCATTTTTATTTGTTACTGGAGATGTATATCTATACATTCGGCAGTGTGCGAATTAGCAAGTCGCCCGCTCGCCTAGGCGACTAAAACTCGCGTCGGGCGAGCAGAAATTTTCACCTGTTCGTCCTACTGGCGAGCAGATACATCCTGGAAAGTTTTGCGGAAAAATCAATAAGTTGAAAACATATTCCAAAAACTGTGTACTCAAAAGTGAACTATTTTGTAGGCAAAAAATGGCTCCAGGAATGCACCAGAATGCACCTGAGAGCATGT
>JBCAUI010004784.1:0-10250 GCA_038406195.1 Haplosyllis anthogorgicola
ATAGGATAGTCTATAGACTGTCACATGACTTGCAGGTGCAGGCAAAGGCAGGAAGCCTGCAGCACCTCTGGTATTAATTCTAACTGCAGTCTCAGACTGCAGCACCTCTGGCAGAGACTCTAACTGAAGTCTGTCCATTGACAAGTTTGAAGTGGTCTCTGGAATGAACACATATACGTATCTCCATCAGTGCTCAGCATTTTGTGTTCTTGCCTCCGATCTTATCAGCTCTTATCCAACACACTCATACATAATAAAGCAACTCCTCAATGCCTACAAATTGTTTTAAATTGGAATCTTCTAATACGAAAAGAGATTGTTTACCGTGTAGATGTAAATGTTTTAAATGGGAGTTTGTTTGTGTTTTAAATTTATTTTTTTAACTAGTTTAAATTAGTTTCTTATCTCTACCTAGTTTCATTTTCTAAATAAGGTATAAATATAGGTTATGTGTTTTAAGTTAACAAATAATTTTTTTGTTTTGCAATATTTTATAAGTTTTCAACAAAATTCAGGTAAGTTTTTTGTTTCTTTTTGATGCGCCTTTTGTCTTCCAGCACTATAACTTGAATACATACAGAAAACTTTGGAATCTAACAGTCTGAGAACACATATAAATTTGCGATTCTAAGTCACTCGTGTAACGCAAAATTATACGTCTGGAATTAATTCTGAAATCATCAGATTCTACTTAAAAGAGAAAACGTAACGTAACGTAACGTAACGTAACGCCTCCTATCACCGACGTAACGTTTGGTGCCGAGGTAGAAACTGATAATTTCATCTTCCTCACTTTCTTGATATGTCATCCCAATAAACATACAAGTATTTTGGACGTAAAAAACCCCGTGTAACTCACTCTCCCTATTGCACTGACAGAGAACTAATGCGTTTTCCTCCTACGACTCAACATCAACAATAGAAACTCTTTTTGTGGGTAAATCCTCAATTATCGCCCGTGAATGGCGCGCTCCGTCTTGAGGCATAATGTTTCTACGTATTGTCAACTCCCACAATATCTGTAAAAGGGCTCAGAACCGGAACGGTTACAAATAACCGTCTAAAGCTGAAAGATCCAGTCTAATTGGCTGGTTTTGTGCGTGCAGAGTCATTTACAATTGAGAGCTGCAACAGTCCACAACCATACAAGGTTATAGGGGTGAACCTGATGGGCACAGAAGGTGGATCAAATGCAAAGGGGCTGGATGTATACAGTGCAGTGACTTGATCAGAAATGAATAAATTTGTCAGCAGAATTTGCCATTTATTGTGACACTGGTCCAGGTGACTGGTCACACAGTGAAAGCATTCAGACCTATTATGAATGTGACACTTCCATTGTGACTAATTACAATCCATATTGTCTCAATGCCCTCAGCTGAACTGGTGTCAACAAATTGACAGTACAAATTCAAAGATGGCCATCAACAATAAACTCGGATCATTTTCAGGGAAGTGCAGTACCAATGTCTCAGATAGAAAAGCAGCGGACATCAAACAGCACACAGACTGCATTTGGTTCAAAAGATTTCTCAATAATCGTTTCTAATGCTAGCTTTACGTAATCGATCACCGATTAAACGACTATTCGGTAACCGATTTGACCCCTAGTTTACACAGACGGTCTCTTCACACAGAACTAATTACGGATTAAGCTGCACAGTGTACTTTGCATTATGTAACGGTAATTGAGTAAATCTTCTTACCGTATTAGGTAATGGCGCTCAGGTAATGTTCAATTGTGCGGCTTTTTCTTCCGAGACAATGAATGAGTCATGTAAACAGTTTTGAACAAAGTTTTTGGGACAAAACACATAACGCAGAATTCGAATCAATTGATTGATTGATTAATTGATTTATTGTTTCACATTATTCTTCATACATGATCGATGAGTAACATTTTTGAATAAGAACATTAATAAAAATAATGCAAAACTGACTCTAAGTCTTAAAGACTGTCACGACAGGTCAGTGTTAGAGTCATCTAATACATCGATTAAGTGATCACAATGTAAATCAAGTATATATAGATATTATGTACGAAGGACAAAGTAAAAATAATAAAAACACAGGTTTCAGAACGTTTAGTTATAGTCAGGAATATTAATTGACAGATCAGATGTACATGTATTTTCCGAGTGACCCCGGTAAATGTGCAATATTTAAGAAAGAGTTACATAATTGTTACACCTTACAACACCGGTAAAATGTGAGCAATGCTTAATCAAGCATTTAATTTAAACAACAGTGAAGATATCTTAAAACAGATGCAACTTTAAAAGCGCAAAAACATGTCTTGTAATAAATCATTAGGTATTAGTGTTTTGAAACATATCCTTTGAACTAAACTTGAATAGTACAGTTCTGAATGTATATTTTGGATGAGAACAATTGACAGCAAATTTGATGAGCTATGTATTGCCTTACAATGACTGCCACTGGTTGACTACACTCATATTATTTGTAGATGACCTTTTTTAAGATAATATAACAATGCAAAAATAATCATCTTTTCATACAAATAAGAGAACAAAACAAGTTTACAGTCAAGGATATAAAATTATTGTATTTTAAATACAATGAAGCATCAATTTTATAACATAAAGCTGAGGTGACTATGCAACAAGTAATGTTTAACATAGATATGTCAATGGGTTGAATGTTTTGCCTTACATCAACAGATAATGCACAATTCACCAACAGTGTTCAGTATTCTTCTTTGGATGTAAACTTGATTTTGCACATTTTTATGTGATGTCGGATTTGCTCATGGTGCTTGAACTTGCTGTGGCACTTCACACACATGTACGGGGGGTTATCACTATGCTTACTTATCTTGTGCAGATGAAGCAGCCTTCTTTCCTTTGTGGAATAATTACACATTTCACATGCCCAACATATGGTACTATGTGATTGAACGTGTCATGTTAAGTCAGATTTCCACATGAACTTCTTGTTACAGCCCAGGAACTGACACATATTGGTGTGGATTTTCCTATGTCTGAAGGAGTGATTGTAAAGCTCACTTGCAAAACTGAAAAGTTTTTTACAGTGACAACATTGGAATGGTTTGGCTTTATGTTGATAATGGTGCCTTCTATAGCTGTGTGGGCTGTTGTAAACTTTGCCGCCAATCAACACATTTATAACATTTTTTGTGCTGTATTGTATAATGTACACATAACAAGTATTTGTCACTAAACTGCCACTTACACAAACCACATTTGAAGTGCTTCTTAGGTTTACGGATCACAGTGGAGGTTATCCTGAAAAAGCCTCTTGATGATGGTACTTGTGACCTCCTCTGCATGGGATGTGTTTTTGATCGGGTATGTGACCTTGTTACTGGTGGTGTAGCAGTCAGTTCAACTGCAGCATGGACTGGGACTGAAGACGGTTTCTTTTTGTGTAAAGCCACACTAACTCCTCTTGTAATCGGGCCACTTTGATACAATCTCAGTTCTCTGAGTAGGCTGAGTTTTGTACATGGTACCAGTTCAATGTAGAAATTAGCACCTAGGTAACGCAGGTGCATTTCTGGTTGAAGCAGTGCTGTATTGTGTGCTTCTGCACTTATGTCCATAGTACTCTAAGTCCCAAACTTGTGATCAATCGAAGTGTGAATGTTGAACAAAACTGATAGGGCCGTGACTACTAACTCATCTCCATATATGTTGGTGTGCAACATGTCACTTAACCATCCTGACAGAGATCACCCTTTCCTTTGTAGATATTTCTGACTGATTCACAAAATTGATTATGATGATCAACCACAAAAGCAATCATCTTGTTATGTAACTCTGCACCACTGAAACTACAACACTGTGCAAAAATGTTAAATAAATTGTCATGTATGTTGTCCAAACTGATGTACCTGCAGGTACACATTGTGGCATGGTAACTTTAAAAAATCTTCTCATTTAAGTTTACCACCTTTGGGGATTTTCTGAATATTTTGTGAGTATGGTGGTTCAGTGTTTAGGTCTATATTAAGTTCTTCAGCTCTTGCATGAGCCCACCTCATGTAGTCATCCATCTTGGACTGTGTCTGGAGTAAGTGGGTCAATGGTTTATCATCTCCTTTTAATATATGTAACAAGTGCAAAATTTTTTTGTTTTGCCGTACAACACTTTAACATTTGTGATTAACAATAAACAATTAAACTAAGCCATCAAGATATAAGCATTTTACCTTAGCACAGGAGGAGTGCTTCTTTTTTGATATTTTTAATATTCAAAGGTAGTAACTGAAATTCAGTGATTGACTTACATAGATGACTACTATTGAACTTTGGTGATTTATGTGGGAGTATGTTTGGGAGATTCTTTTGTCTGGTGTTGTATTTATGGGATTTGACACCCAATGCTCTAGTTCCTATGGAGCTAAAGCAGTCTATTACTGGTTTTTACCAAATGGCCTAATTTGCACATTTCCAGCACAATCATTTGCTTGATTGGGAGTGTTTTACACAATTTGAACTGAGGAATGGTATGACTGGTTTTTGAATTATTCGTTACTAATCTTATGGCCTTATTTTTGCAATTTATGTAATTTTTATTTTACTTCCAATGAAACCATGGGACCCCATATTCTCAGTGAATAAGAAATGTGACTGTTAATATGTGCAGTGTAGATCAAAAATTTTGTTTTTTGATTAAGGAAATTCTGTGATAATTGTAGCAATCTAACGTTCAGGTTTACTTTATTATAGACATTATTTACATGTTGGGTCCAATTTAACTTGGAGTCAATTGTGACCCCAAGAAATTTGTAATGCTCTACTAGTGGTATTGCATAACCATCCACATCTAGAGATGTTAATGTGTGGCTTTGTCACTGAACAATATACTGACAATTTTACTGAGGTTAAGGGACAGTTTGTTGATCTTAAACCATTGTGATAAGAGATGGAGATCATGTTTAATTTTAAATATTAAGTAGTTCAGGTTGTGATGTGAAAAATATAATGTTGTGTCATCTGCAAATAATATAAGATTACATAGTTCTATATTTAAATATGTCATTACAAAATAAGATAAATAGCATTGGGCCTAAGCAGCTTCCCTGCACAGTGCTGAATGTGATATCAAATGGTTCAGATTTAATAGGTCTGGTGCTGGAGCTGGTGGTACATTTTGCCATCAGTTTTCAACCACTTAAGTAACTTCTAAACCAATCATTGGCTATACTGCGGATTCCATATCTTTCCATTTTTGCTAGTAGTATCAAATGGTCTAATATATCAAATGCCTTGGATAGGTCAAGGAATACACTTAAAGTGTGACATCCTAATTTCCTCTCCTTTAGTATTTTGCTAACAAGCTCTGTTATGGCATCCTGGCATGACCTTTCAGATCTAAAACCATATTGGCTTTTGTACAGGATGTTGTTACTTTCCAAGAAGTGTGAAAGTCAACTATATACCACCTTTTCCAATAATTTTGACATAGTGATTAAGAGAGATATAGGTCTATAGTTATTCAATTCATTTGGACATTTGCTTTTATACAAGGGTATTACCTCTGCCATTTTCATTGAGTCAGGGAAGACTCTGTTTTTGAGAGAGAGATTAAGAATATAGCAAAGTGGTACCAAGATCCTTCCTCCTATTTTCTTTAGCAATATGTTACTTATTTCATTGTATCCTGAACTACTCTTATTTGGAAGCTTCGATAATTCTTTACTTAATTCTTTGGGGGTGATAGGGTCCTGGTAGATATTTGAGACATTTTGTGGTATTTTCTTGAGACAATTGTTGAGACTCAATTGGTCAGATGTTATCTTATTTGCTAGATTTTTTTCCAATTTCAGAGAAGTATTTACCAAAGGCATTGCTTATTTCTTTGGATCCATGGATTTCCATGGCATCTATCTTTAGAAAATTGACAGCACTTGTTTTGTTGTTGGTTTTGTTTATCATACTATTTATCATACTCCAAAGCTTTTTAACATTTGTTTCATAAGACACACATTTAGCTTGATAGTACTCTACCTTTGCTTTTCTTTTCATCTCATTATACACATTCCAATATTTGATATAATTTTTCTTATCTCCCAATGTGGCACCAGATGATACAGATAATTTATAAAGTCTTTATTTTTTCTTTTGAGGCTTCAGTAATCCCTCTGGTCATCCATGGTTTGACTATCTTGTTTTTTGCAGCTATTGTTACCTCCTTTACTGGAGCAACTGCATCTAAAATTTCATTGATTTTATCTTGCAATATATTGAAAGATGTTGTGACATCTTGTGTTGTCATGACATTGTTTTGCCACACAACACTTGAGAGATGCTTGTCAATTTTTGTTATTTTCTTGTTGTTTAACATTCTAGATTTGAAAGTAAGAGGCTCTTTAGATGCTTTACAGTTTCCTTGCAAAAGAACTAGTGATGGAATGTGATCAGATAAATCCTCTAAGAGAAGACTGGATTTGAATTTGCTTTGCAATTTTGATGATAGGCATATGTTATCAATTAACGTAGCTGCAGTTTTGCAGATCCTAGTGGGCTGTGTTATTACCAGAAGGATGCTGGTATTGAGCACATTGTCTAGAAACTTTTGGGTGTTTGCATGTATGTGTGATTTTAACAAATCTATATTCTGATCAATGCCAATCACAATGTCCTTTTTGTTTTCCAAGTTTAGTCTATCAAGGAGATTTGAAAACTCAGAGGTGAATTTCATGACATTTTGATTTGGGGGGGCTTATACAGTGAGCAAATGATGATGTTTTTATCATTATGTTTAGATTTGAACTCTATTATTAGGGACTCATATGTGTTATTGTTGCTTATGAGATCACATCTTTCATTATATTTTATGTTTGATCTCAAAAGAATACCAACACCCCCACCTCTTTTGTTGGTTCTATTGTTTGTTATTAGTGTATACCCAGGAATTCGTATAAGTTTTTTTTTTTCAGTAGTCAAGATTGTTTCACTCAATAATAATGCATCTGGAGTGCTATACTGGGATGTTAGTGTCAGGATTATTTCTTTTAGGTGAGATTGTTTAGCAGTTAAGCTGCATATGTTAGATTGGATTATCAACAAGTTTTCATTATTTTTATTGAGATTTTGCAGATTTGAAATGTTTCTGTAGCCACATTTATCATTCCAAAGTTTGTCACACTCTGAGTGGAAATCACGGGGTCTATTCAAATTGTCAAACAAAATGGGAGTATCCTCCATTTTAGAGAAGTACTGTAATAAGGAGAGTTTCATGACTACAATCAACAGTACATAAATGTTACAAAAAACAACAATACAAAAGTTTGAATACATATTGTTAAACTCACAGATATCCATGAGGAGTGGGTGGAGCTTGGAAGCCAGACACAATGATTTCTAGTATTACAAGTATAATCCAAATTCGATGTTATGCCTTACAACTGTCAATTTGAATGACTAAGACAGCATGTATTCTTGATATAATCCAAATTTGACATTATGCCTTACAACTGTCAACTTGAACGACTAAGACAGCATGTATTCTTGATATCACAGGTTTGGTCTGTTCCAGCATTTTGCCTTACAACAAACATTTTGGGTCAGTTTAGTTGATATAAACCATTGTATGGATGCAGAGGTTCAAGAACTTGCCAATATCACAAGTGCAGAGTTGGATTATTATGCCGACTTAACTATGTGCCATCACGGATGCACATGAGTATGTCACTCATCCATCCTGTATTTTTCCAGTTGTCTTCTACAAGTGCATCAGGTTTATGGAGGGGAATGCCAGTACCCCACACCATGTCATAAGTTGCCTCAGCAATTGTCTTGGGCATAGTATTATGAAGCAATTCAAGAAGGATTTGGTTTTGGATGAATTTTGACTCAATCCCAGGTCTACATAATTCTAGTCCTACACACTTCCATTGGTCATAATTGAAGTTCTTGATTCTTTTGCCAATTGCTTTCATGGTATGCAGGTCTTTAGTTTTGAGTATTGCATCAGCACTCTTGGTGTTGTCAAAGTGAACTGCTTTTGTGTGTTGAATGAACTGCTCCAAGCAGGTGTAGTTTTGTCCTTCATGCACAAAGTTACTGAAGGGATGTATTTCACCAAAGTAGACAAGGGTCTCATCATCTTGTTTTTCTATTGCAGCCAGTGGGTTGAGTTCTGGGGGAAGCTTGTCAAGATTATCTCTGGTAAAGGTCTTGCCATTTACAATTAACATCTCCATTCAATTTACTCTTCTTCTTTAGGTCAGGAATGGTTTTTGCAAGTTTAAGTATTGGGTGAAGTAGCGCTCTTTCTTTCTCAATATTCTCTGGGTATTCTTCATCGATGAAGACACCTCTAGGGAGGTCATGTCAGTTAGATAGTAGAAAGTTTTTATCCTGTTCATACTGGAAATTGACTATTATGGGCCTGGGCCTGTTTGGGTTGTATTTCCCTTTATGTTCACAGCTGAGTATGGGAATGTTTGATGCAATCTGCATGGCTTCTGCAGTATTTGCCAACCCTGTAGTATGTGAGATTGTGTCGACAACTGCTAAACAACATGATTCAGAGGTGTCCCATTTCTTGTTTTCCTTAATACCCATGAAGATAACTCTATGTTTCCTGGCTTTGGCTTCAATTGCATCTAACTTTTTATTGAGATGTTCATTCTCCTTTTGTAAATTGTCCATTTCATCTTGCATTTTGGATAATTTTGTTTCCACCATGATAATCCTTTCTTTGTATTGGTTGAGGTTTTTGACCTTATCTTTAAGGTCAGTGATTCTTGTGTTTAACTCAGTTGAGGTGTTGCTATTAGTATCGAGTCTTTGAGTCACAGCACTGGTGTTTGATTTCACCTCATTTTTTAATTGTAGAAGTTCCTTTAGGACATCTGCTAGGGTTCCTGGGACTTCTGAATTTTGGGAGTCCTCTTTCAGAGATTCAATCCTTTCATCCAATTTGTTATCTGAGTCAGCAGACATGTTGTGGTTTTTTGACAGCTTCTCTTGCTCAGACAGACTGAGTGTAGAGGCAGGACATTTGATTGTTGCTGGGGTGGTAGTGAATGGGCTCTGCATCTCTGTGGGTTTTACTGGTTTCTGTTTGGCATTCACACCTGTTGTGCTTGATGCATTCGTTGGCATTGTTCCTTTGTTCTGCTGACTGTTCATGAATTTAGCAATTGTAGCTTGTCCAGCTGGTACTGAAAGTTTTCTACCTGATGATGAACTGTTTGCACTTGAGGGCTTGGGGTGGTGGATGCACTTGGTGCACTTTGTTGACCTTTTGCACTTGCAGGGGTATTAACCAAATTATTATTCTTTTTTGTTGATTTTGGAATGCTGTTGTCTTGCTGAACCATATTTATATTTGTAATAAGGACTTGTTATTTGTTTTGCCTTACAACAGTAATTTAAAAAATACTTATGTTTATAATCGGAGGCTTCTTGATCCTTTGGCCTTTGCAATGGAGTCTTATGTCATTCCTTCTAACACTGTTTTAGTGATACATCCATTTGTTAATTAACAATTAACATTTAGACAATTATTCCCATCATTGTCATGGCTTTAAAGCTCGAAAGGAGATGTTAAAAGAGCATTTTATTGGAGCCGAAGCAAAACCGATATTAGATCTCCGCTATCTTATTATCAACATTGTATCAACATTGTATCAAAATCGTACAAGGGAAAATAAGGGAGCTCCCATAAGGTGCAGTGTTAAACTTCTGGTACGAATTTCGTGTACTGATTATTGCCATTGTGTGTCCTGCAAGTTTCCTTTGACATTTTTCGCCCATTTGACTTGCTACATAGACTAATTGAAAATCCTGTTATTAATACATAATGGCAATTTTTAAAACATGAATCCCAGGTATTTCAGTCAGTCTTACAACATTTACTTCAAAAGAAAGAAGATAAGCTTGATTTACTTAATTTAATCCAATCCATTTAATTAAATTAATTTAATTTCCTGAATTGAAATAATGACCTACCATAACGAGTTCTATTCTTTGACTGCATAGGTATATGGTGATTCAGAACGTTCCAGACTTGAAGAAAGTGTTTTGTGTGTAATTCTCTTGGTATGTTTGTCTACTGTACAAATGTGTAACGACATTGGCACAAAACATGTACACTGGACATGTACAATGCACACTGGAAACTTGCATTTAATTGCCTTCTCGAATGGAATCGAAATTACAGTGTTCTTTGGCCCCAGCGGTAACGCTAGGGGCGTTATTGATCGGTTGGATTTAGATTCAGATGCTTTTTTTTATGCGTGTATCAGACCCCCC
>JBCAUI010004795.1:0-22520 GCA_038406195.1 Haplosyllis anthogorgicola
TTATACCTAACAGGTAAACTGTGTTTTTCCATGCGTGATAGACATTTTACCCGGCCTACCCGGGTAATTCTCTCATTCATAATTGTATGGTGATTTACAAATTGGTTAGATGCTCTCGTATTACGTGAACACATTTTTAGAGAGCACACAATTCACTACTATAAATAATCATAGTTACATTCGTATTAAAATTAGATACACAGGGCTATATATGTCTGGTGCACATACACCGTAACCTGAGTGCTGTACTCCAAGAATGTGTGTGCAACCAGCTGTTACCATGGTCAACTAAATGCGACACATTGTCACAATATACTACTCCACATACTTCCAGTCATTTATGAATTTCGCATATTAATGCCTTCATGTTTTGCACACTCTGCTCAAATTTACATTTCAGATACAGATATAGCCATGAATAAGAATATGTTACATGCCTGGTAGAACCACAACTCCAGAACTCTAAATACCAATGGCAGTGCTTTAATTTTTTTCTCAGTACAAATATTAGAATTTAACATTTCTGCAAGATTTTAATAGCTAACGTTAGATATATGTATCCGTACCAGCTATCCTTTATTAATAACCAACAAGACATGTAAAATGTCATTCAGTTTGGCAACAATACAATTTAAAGCTGTGCTGTTTGTTTGAGTGAAAAGACAACGGGAGCAACAAAGTTTGTCCAGCAAATGAGCGTTTACTGTCTTGCAAAGATGCATTTCTTTTGCCATGAGATACTTAATGACACAGAATAAGGTGGATAGTACTGTAAGAAAATACCTGTTGATTTCTCTTCTCCCACTCGCACAAAACACTTTCCCTTACAGAGCATATGCGGTACCCATTTCTGGCTGTTATCAACTGTGCCGTTGCACTGTGGTAAGTAGCTAGTGCACACGTAACAGGTTAGTCCTTTGTTCTTGATCACATCTAAGATATGTGAAGATATAAACTCAATTAAACAAACTTAATAAAGCAACGTATAACATTAGCAACACTGGATTATTTCAAAAATTACTTTGCATATTACCTGTTTACATAATATGCGTTCACATGTAGCAGATCTCTGGTAAAAGGGGTTAGATTAAGCTCGTGCAGGAACTGAACGTTCCGTTAAATGTATTCCCAGAAAACCTCAACCCGTTCGGTTTATCTTCAACTTTAAAAACCTTGATTTTTTACTTTTGATTTACGGAATCATGCTTTTTTAGGCGATCGCACTCGCAATTATTGTGGGTAAATCTTATTTAGTTGTTGAAATCAGATAAATTTCACAAATCACAATTTTTTTGTGTCTTCGTCAGTATTATCTTTGCATTCGTATTTCACCCTAAATATGTTCGACACATTATATTATGTATTTGTTATTCTGCTTTGTTCCGGAATGTTTGTTATTACAAGAAATACATGAACAACTTACCTTCCACTTTTCCTTTTAATTCCATCAATGATTCTTCATCCGCGAATGCTTGCAATGTAAGCAAAAGCAGGAAAGGCAAATATCGAGCCAGCATTTTTAAAAATTATACAGAGAATAGATATAAAAATCACCCAGAATAAGCAAAGCCAAGTTAATCAGAGATTTTGCAAAAGCAGAAAGTACTATTGCAGCGTCTAGCCTCGCCCAGTAAATCTATTTTCACCCTAATCTCCACCATAAACAGTTCTCTTCGGGTCGGCTCCAGTGACCCAACACAGTAATTACCGCCTCAGTGGGTCTGGACCGCCTGGCAAGGCTGGGCTAGACCAAGCTAACTATCTAGATTGTTCAGAAAAGGTAAGCTAGTAACAAGCAACTTGTCCTCTGGCGATAATTATCTGAATGTTTGATACTCAGGTTGAACGGTCTAATTGGTTGATTTATGAATCACGTGAGTGAAGTGCGCCATCTTGAAATTTGCATGCTGTGACTCGGTCAAAAAGGTTCATCCCAGTCAAGTCCAAGGTAAGGCACTGAACTCTTGTGCCAGATTTTGCCTAGCTCTCAGTCGCTTTGTCATTAAGTCTATAGAGGTTTGCCAGATGCTTGTCAAATACAGATGTTTTTCCAGGCTATGTCCACTTTTTAATGGTGGATTCACATACTCATGGGTTGACATCATGGTAATTTATCATCAAAAACCATGAAAAGTGATTAACTTTCTATGTGATAACTGGCCACATTGTACTTTTAACACCTTGCTAAGCACACCTTGCAAAGCACTGCCTAATTTGGTCATGGATTTGGTTACTTAATTACTGGTTATTGATTCAGCTGCCATTCGGGAGGTCAACAGTAATACTCTGGACATAGAACTCAGCATTTGAACCTGACATATCATTCAAAACATATAAATAATGTACCTCTTTTTTCGCTTTGATCGCGGCTGGATACTTGTACCTAATTAATTTAATGTTAAACTGAACGCAATTATCTATAACCAAGTTCTATAACTTGATACTATATCTAATATAGCCGTGTGATTTTACGTTTTGGTGTAGTGTATGCGTGATCAATGTCTCCCTTGATCAATGGTATAACCGAAAGAGAATTATTTAACCTGTAGATAAATTATCAAGACAGATCAAGAAATCATCAAAGAACCCTTATCAAAAGTTTAGCTCAGCATGAAATTCAATTGTTGAAGGCCTTAAACTTTTCTTTAGTAATTTCATGATCTGGTTGTTAGCTAGTAATGTGAAAAACAGTGCCGTGTTTTGTGCTTAATTTGCAGAAACAAGGTCATAAATTTTTGGGCGTTTTAATTCAGTGCAGCGGGAATGCAGGTGGAAAGTGGTGGAGATGCAAATCTTTCATAATTACTTAGGTTAGGTTTCGTCTATGGAATTCATCTTATTTCACATACTTCACTGTTACGGTCGTAATCAAAAATGTCAAATTGTAATAAAATAAGACAATAGGCAAGTCTTTTTGTTTGTTTTACATCCAAGTAGTGTTCATTCAATGCATGGGTCTTAACTGATATTTTAACTAATATTTTACCAAGAAGGGTTTACGGTAATGAAGTATATTGATATATTGTAATAATCTACTTTGTGTGCCCAGCAGAGCTGAGCTCCAGAACGCCAATGAAAAGTGAAAACATTGAGGAAAGTCGTGTGTTTAAATTTATAGTGATGGTTTTAGTGGTGTAATTCATTTCCCCGTGCCCCCATTATCGGTAGAATCCTTTCAATAACGCAAAAAAAAAGCATTCAGACACATTCTGTTTCAGTTGAGATAAACCTATATATTTTAGGCAGTTCTGTGCTACCTAAATCTCCACTCTGTGCAGAGCCACAAATAGATGCTGAACATGAAGAACACACATCTTAAATGTTTCCACCTTGATTATCAACCATCATTTACATTTATGAAGTCGTTATGATGTCTGATCACTCATTCTGATCCGACGTGATGAAACAAAGTAACAGCATTTATTGTGTCGTTTTGACGCGTCAATTAGATCAGTTGCTCAGGATCTCAAGCTTTGCCATCCATTGATGTTCGCGTGCATTTTTGATAAAATGGGCAATCGTATATATAAGATACATTAAACTTTAAAAGTGTATTCATGATTCAAAGTAAATGGCATGATGGGCAATTGAGTTAAATTTATGACACTAAATTTACTTGTTTTATTTGAGTTTATTTGTAGGTGCTTATTCCATATATATTTGAAAGTCATCCCTAAAAACGGAATATTTACCGCCCGCGTATGCGGGAAGGTAATGTTTTCAGTCGTGTCTGTCTGTCCATCTGTCTGTCCGGGCTATAACTTTTGAACCGATTGACCTAGAAACTTCATTTTTGGTATGGTGGTACATCTCCATAATATCTAGGTCAAGTTTGAGTATCAAGGTAACTGGGTTAAGTTCAAGGTCACAGCAATAAAAAATGTCAAAATTTTTGGCATTGTCTGCTAATATGACATGTTATGATGTTTGAGACAAGTAAATGGGGTCAAGGTCAAAATATAGGTCAAGGTCATTTGAAGGTGAAATTTCAAGATTTTTGTAATTTTTTCATGTTTTAATAACTATTTGCATTTTAATTAGTATTTGCATTTTAATGACTGCGAAGCGGGCGGTTTGGCCTTTGATTGGAAGGCATTCTTGTTTAAAGTTTGTTTGTGAAACAAACAAAATAGATGAACATGTTTTGATATAAACTTTACAAACAACACAATGTAAAAGTACATTTCGACGATTAAAATGCCATATTTCTACACGACAAAATGTGATGCTACCCAAAACGTCTCCAAGTTTAGTCGTCTCAAAGTTATGCAACCTGGTAAGGCAGTAAAGAAAAAACACACTATTTCCAACTTTTAAACAAATATCATTACGTCCCTTCTGCGTGCCTAAAAGGTCATAGAAATAAGCCAGCACTGGCTATTTATTTGTCTGTTTAATTTCTCTTTCAACAAGTCTTAAAGTAGGTGATTCAACTTAAATTGATGGTTTGTGATAAATTAAAGTGTAGAGAATTTGCTCCTTACATAACACCAATCATCCCTTGCATAGGGATTATACCACAATTGTTAATATAAATAATTAGATCTACTTAATGAACTCTTCTTTGTGACAAGCCCATGTTTCAACCGCATTTGCCTGTGTTTCCTTGTTTGTGAAGCCTTGTATACATGTAACAACTTGAAAACATAAGCGTTGGCACACAGGTAGTTTAAGAATTGTGCTTCGTTCAAGGCCACGGTCACGCATTTCAGGTCAAACAATACGTCAGATTTGAGTCCCATCAGATGCTGCTTGGGAACTAATGCTCACTTGTGCACAATTGCAGTTCAGCATGTCATGATGAATGCATCTCAGCAGAACCTTATGATTATTTGATAGATCTGTTTTTAACGTATTATTTGTTCGCACATGAATGTACTTGAACTGAATGCAACAATCCCATTTCTGTGCAAAAATATTTCAGTAAGTAAAAATATGACAATTTATTGTCAATCGTTTTTACTAAACCACTTCTTACACTGATACAAATTTAGTCACAGGCTTAAATAATTTCCTGTAAAACGATAATGGTGTAAGTAAAGTTAGATGCATTTCCATCCTCAAGTCACGTTTTATCTCAAAACCCCCAAAAATTTGGCAAAAACGTTTCCGACCACCTACGGTAACACACGAACACACACGCAGGAACACATTCACTGATATTTCGGTGCAAATCGCAAGCGAAACCGTCCACAACAGTCATATTAACACTGCGATAGAGTGCACGCTCTTACTTATTTTGTCTATCAAATACTTTTTTTCAATGTATCTTGAAATAAATAGTGCAATTTTATCCTCTCGGTGATAAATAATGGTGTTCCCTCTGGGTGAACTTATACTGAGTTGCACACATCAGGTGCGACTGTAACAGATGTTTAACGTGCACAATATCAGGATGTTCCCTGCGTACCGGAATGCTATACACTGGACAACAACATGGCGGCCTATTATGGTGCGGAAAACAACAAATTCATTCAGGTGAGGGTCGCCAGTGACCTACATGGACTTGTTACATTGCTACGTCATTTATGAAAGTGCAGAAGTGTATACCAACCACGGGCGGATCCAGGATTTCTCGTTGGAGGGGGCGCTCCCGGCGCCTTCAGGTGGTTGGAGGGGGCGCCTTTTAATATTTTCCTCCAAAACCCTATGAAAATGAAAGAAATCCGGGCCGTTGGAGGGCGCAAGCGCCGGTGGCACCCCCTAGATCCGCCAATGCCAACGATCAACTTAGTCCATTACTTCTTCGCTTGTATTTCGTTAAGTAGGTGGCTTAGTTCACATGCAAAGGTTAACATAAATGTATGTGAGAATTTAAGGCTACGCCTACAAATGCGAAAAATCAAATTTTCATTTAAATTTTAAAAAAAAAGAAGAAACAAATAATTTTAAAGCAAACAGTTCCTGACAGGCTTTGGGACAAGAGAATTTTACTCAATGTGTACCGAATGTTCCCAACATGTACAGCCGTGAACAACTATTTCATCCACTGATTACAAAACAAAATTTACATTTGTTCTGTCACCTATTTTCTTGGACTTGTCTTAATTTATACACAGTGAGTTGATGTAGGATTCTTCGTCCCTTCAGAAGCTTTTTGATCTCAGTGGTGTATTGCATCCATTGTATCCACTGTAATGGTCCACCTATAGTCCTGGACCAGCTGATACAAGCTGACCAAGACTGAGGTGTCAATCGCGAGCCAGCCTTGTACACTGTCACCAGCCATTGTGGAATGTTAGATGCTCCAGTCTGCTCCACTAAAGGAATGCACTGGATTTGGTAGGGCCTTCAGCCCGGATGAGAGCTCCTCTATCCGCCTGGCTTTGTTCTCGAGCACCTGTGTCTTCAAGGAAAGAGGTTCGATAGTTCCAAAATGGATTAGGTCGAACTAAGTATTTCTAGACTTGGATTTTAAGACAAACTCAGGTGTGTTTTTCTTTCTTACTTTGTCAACGTAGTTCTCATGATAAAAGTGTCACTGAATGAAAGTTTTACTTTGTTTGATCAAAATTTCTGAGGTATAATGACTGACGTCTTGTGTATATTTCATGTTGATTTTATAATTTAGAACATAATATAATGCTTTGCAACATGGGTGTGACAAGGAATAAAAACATACAAAGGACTTACTACCTTCAGGCTAAAACCAAGTTGACCTGTTCAGCTATTGCGAAAACTAATTAATAATGTCAATTGGCTCAGTTATTGCTTGTAATTGGTTTCGGATAAATTAGAAAAAGATATATGAGATACTTATTCACACGTGGTGTTATGGATTTGGTCAGGTTACTGTTTTCAACGTTTGTGGTTTCAAATTTTGTAATGGTCCATTTCTCATTCAATATCAGGGGTGAAAATGGAGGTGCCGGTACCCCCTATGAGGAAGCGGCGAAGCGCCCCGGATTTACCAGATGATCCCGATACCGTCAGTCAACAACAATTCGAAGGCGGGATGTAAGTTCAAGATGTTTATTTGTTGATGTAAAATTATGGACTATCGAATTAAATTCAATTCAATCCTGCTGATAAAACAAGTGACAAAAGTGGCAAAGCTTGCGACCAAGTTTCGGGGTGACTCGCCGTTATAACTTTGTCAAATGGTTAATTTCAGGCAGGGTACCAGTCTTTTCAACCCAGATTCGGCTCGATAGGGTTACAAACATTCTTTTCAAATCAGTGTGTATGCGTAAAAACCACAAACGATACGTGGGTCAATTCGCTAGATACTTGGCCCAAATGCTATCTTGTAATAATCGCTACACGTTATTTCTCCAGAAGACATTAATAGTAAATTATTCCACTGCACAAATCATGATGGGCAAATCGCAATTAGGCATAATCTTGTTTACAGACAAATGAACACAGAAGAATGGGATGTGTTCATGACAGTGTCTCGGGACTCGGGTATCGTGGCCGCACAATGCTTCGAGGGCCCAGTTCGTATCGTCAAGTGCGTCATGTACTTGCTCTTCTTCGCCATTGTGCTAAGTTGTGCGTTTGCTTCCAAAGTGAGTTTACTTATGATGACAACAGGAGCGGGTGACAAGAGAAAGGTATTTTGTAATTGATTACAGACTTTAATGTCAACATACAGCTTTGTGTTAAATTCAAACTCACCTAGGACGTAATATTTTTGTTTATCGGATACATGGTAACGTCTGTATTTCAGCATTTTTGTTACATTTGAAATAGTTGATTACCATACACATTGTTTATTAACAACACATGCATAAAATTATTGTGTTTAAAGTGCATCCCTTGTTTTTCAGACTAAGTTTGAGAGAGACCTCATTATCGCCATGTTGGCTTTCGCCATCTGTGTACCGAATGTCTTCATCTTCGTGGAAAGTCTTCTCAAATCTGTGTTCGGTAATAAAGCATGGCCAACATTTGGGACCATCTTTGTTGTAAGTTTGATGTTTATATAATTATTACAGTAAATTCCCATTTACAAAATGAGCTGGACACGTGAAGTTCATTCAAGACATTAGCAAGGAAACTGGACAAGTTCCCGACGCAAAAGAAAATGACTTCAGTGTTTACGTCGAAAAGGACTCCAAATGAGGAACTCCAGTGTGACTTTTCCCACTTAACAAAAAGAAAATATACGAAGTTGGAAAACAATGGAGTGATTCAGCAGTTTTTACGCATTTTCTAGAGTTAAGCACCGTGATAATTATTTTGATGAATGGTCAGACAGTCTATAGGATTGTTGAGTACCAGCTGTCACATTTAAAGGAGCCAAAATTAGAGCCCACCTACCTGGATGGGCTATGTCTGACTATTTGAGTTTACACATTGTATTTACCTTAACATGTTCACAACAATGTATTGTGCAAGAATTTAAATTAAGATAAATGAGTTTTATATTTACACATCAGAGAACTAAATGTATACATGATACAACAGGAAAGTTCCAAAATCAAAACAAGATCGTCTCCATACGATGAAATTAGATCACCATGAAAACTTGATACAAATAGACACCTGTACATGCTTTTTTCTTATGTGACCACGAATGTAAATTTGAACCGCGACTTTACGCTTTTGAAATGAAACTAATTTGTAGAATACATTTTAGGTGCTGATATTTGAAGCTGCCCATACTTTTGGCCTGTGTATACTAGTGTTTAAGGTGCTTCCCAACTTTGATATGATCAGAGCATTACTTCTCATGTGCACAAGTAGCATCATTCCAGCTCTGATGAAACTGTTACTAACGAAGGTATGTAAGGTTTAAGAAATGTCTGGATATGTATGCTACAGATAGTACTTAATGAAGGCAATTCCACCATTTGGTTATTTCAAGTTTCATAAGAACGCACATTATTCATTGTTGTATTACTGTTTTCTTATTTTCGTGATTTATTGCACAGCTTGCTATTAAGCCGCTGATGTGTTCCTTTATTCCCAAATGGGATTACTTATTGATAAAATTGTATTTCACGTACTTTTGATTGTAGGGAAACAGGGGTCCCATGTCTGTGATTATGGATATTCTAGCTTTACTCATGCAGTGCTCGCTGTTCTTTATCATAACAAGATTTTGGACACGAGACAGGGAGCTGCTCACAGAGATCATGGATATCGTGCATGTTATTGCTGCTATGGTACTTATATCTCTCAGGTAAATTCATAATCTTATCTCAAAAACATCAAACGCTGTCTTTGGTCTGGGCCGAGAAGTAAATATGTCACGAAAGAGTAATTCAACTTAATTTTGGTATTCCCATGAACATTTGCTTTGCATTAACCCTCTAATTTGCCTTCAATCTAATCATTAATATAACTTTCAAATATAGTTGTTAATTTAACGGTCATTTGGTTTACGTTTCAGGTACTGGGAAAATTATATAGACAGAGACATCGGAGCAATACCCATACAGTCTTTCAAAGCAACCTTACGCCTTGGCAGGTGTAAAACCTACATCTTCGCCAGTGTATGGAAAATAGGGTTGACATTAGCTTGTGCTTACATATTAATTCCGAACATGACACCCATGGCCGACCTATTTAATCACATAAGGAATGATACGTTGTACATAAATGACTCTAGGTGAGTACAAGGAGAGAATATTTAAATATATTCCAGTCTCAGATTCAGCCTATGAAAACAAATTACCAATGCAAATGTCATTCTCGTTCTATTCATAATTACAGAACTCCTGCGCATTAACAAGATGTACATAAAAGATATGTATGAAATTCTCCTTTAATATCTAATATTTTCCCCGTACATTTACAGCAGTATATCACAGCCTATTGATATCGATCTGGAACCTCCATCTACTCCACCTGTGAATTTATTCACGACCGAAGACTCCACGGTACCAGGCGAAGACGACCTATTCAACAGGTACATATCCTAAATATCCCGTTTAAAGAGAAAATAAAATGTAAAGCATTTGTACAGAGACAATTTGAACGCCATACAAGGTAAATAAATTACCCTCCCCTCTCCCTAGACAAGTCCAGCAGACATGCACTCAAATAGACAGTGCTCATCATTGGCCATCATAACTTCAAAGCCCAAAGCCATAGATCTCTAACTACCAGGCTAAAAATAGTAACATCCAATTTAAACCGTTAAAGATCATTTAGGATCAAACAAGTCTTTGGTTACATAAAGCACACACAACTCCAGCACAGCTCAGATCAAGTTGGGATCAGGCACCAGGCTAGAGACCTCTTCACCTGCATGTAGACTACAGAGAAACAGCAATAAACAAGATTCAACCTTTAACTACTGTGTCAGCATTGACTGTTCCCTAATCAGAGGGAGAACCAGGGGGAGAAGCCATTCTGTACCTTTACAGAGTCGACTTGTGCATTGCTAATCTAAGAAAGTGTCACGCGTTAACTTTGTCTTTGTGTGAAAATGCGATTGTTTTTGGTTGTAGGATTATCCCAAGGTTCAAACGACAGGCCAATTCTGATGATGAAAATGTGACGGAGAATGATACAGAATACGAGGTGCTTGAAGATGTTGCCAACGACATAGATGCTGAAACCACCACTGTGGACACGAACAACGAAGAAAATCAGAATGATGATGTCAGACAAAGAACGCGAGTGAGATTAAGAAATAATGGAGACCGAGACAATGACAACGAAGACAGAGATGAAGATGACGAGGATAAAGAAGAAAAAGTTACTCAAAGGCCAAGAAGGTATGAATTCCATCGTCTAAAATCAGAACAAAAGACAATGTAATGAAAGCATGTTATTTCCGTGTCATGCTTATTACTTGCATTTTGGTATTGGTGCTTTATTGGGAGATTGATTTGACCTTCACTGCAAAAACGTCTACTCAATAAAGCTCAAACGATCTCATGTTATTTGTGATACTATAATTTCACGTTGCGCTACAAAAACAATCACAGATATTATGTATGGACAGAGACGTCGTCATCATTGATCTTTCTTATCCAGAACGAGAATAAGGGTGCGAAAACCAGTTACCAAAGCTCCTACAAAACCTCCAACTCCAGTGTATAAGAGGCCAGTGCAAGTGGAATTTGACTATAAAGATTTCTATGATTATGAGGCCGATCAGGATGCCAGCAGTAGCGGAAAAGAGGTTGGTTCAAAACATTATTTTACTTGTCTTTTTTTCATATTCCAAAATAACACAATGGGGTTTGTCACAGATAACATATCATAACTTCAGCAATAGAAGTTTAATACCACATCTTATGAATCAAGGTTTGGGATTTTGTTTTGTTTTGTTCAGCGTGCAAGTCGGCAAACTTAGCTTTTTATCTCCTTTACCATGTCCGAATGTAAACTAGACGGATAGACTTACATTTATCCTCCTTCTTACAGGTTGACAAGGTCTTGTACAGATTTCTGCCGCTGATTGTGCAAGCAGTGTCGGGAGCGGTGTGTTACTACTTTGCCCGAGTGGCTTGCAAGCTGTGTATGCAGGGCTTTGGCTTTAGTTTACCGTTGACTCTAATAACGCCGGCAACTGGTGCCATATTCTGTTATTTATGCTACTTACAACATTGGACCAGAATCATGCTTCCTGATATGGATATCGGTAAGCTATCCCTCATTGGCATTTTATTAACATACTTTTTTTTCATTTAATATGATTTAACATGGAAATGAATATTGTTTTTGCTTTAGGATATTGGGAGTGCAGTGAAAGTTACCGAGCTGAAAGCTTTCATTGGCAGATTGGTTGTGCCCTGGGACTTTGGTGGTTATCACAACTATGGGTCAACAACCATATCTGGATGCCAAAAAGTGAAAGATTGGCAAAGGTAGAACGCTTGTTTGTGTTGCCACAGTACTGCGGAATTATGTTGGAGCAGTCACTGATGCACAACAGAAGACGGAATGATCTGGAGGATATTCCCAAAGCAAAGAGAGTCAAACCTGATCCAACACTGGATGACAGCGTTTCTACATCAGGTACTTCCAAGCAATCTTGCAGCCAACCTATTCCCAAATAATATTTACAATTACCTCAGATTCAGTTTATTAAAGTTAAATGAAATAATCGCACCTGTGAGTAAAATCCGTGCATCATACCCCCCACTCATAATTTCCCAAATGAATGACACTGACTTTTTCTTTGATAACTAATAACCTCTTTTTGACCTTGAAGGATCCATCATCTCAGAAACAGAAAAAGCGAGAATAAAGGAAGGCGTGAACAACAAGATCTATGTTTGTGCAACGATGTGGCACGAAACTGCAAATGAGATGGTCCAGGTTCTTAAATCTATTATGAGGTAAGAATTGTATTATCTTGCGGTTTTCGCTATTTAACTTGTTATTAGCTTGATCCAGAATAATAACAAAAGCAATTGGTTTGCTTTAAACCAAGAAAAGATTGTACTTTATTTCTTGCAAACATTTCACAAAACATGTTGCTTGTTGGAAGTCTCAATCTAAACTGAATTCAAATTGAAATTGTTTGTAACAGCTGGGGAATGCTTGCATCTGATTGGCTGATAGGCTAACAGCTTCCTGCAGATGTGCACACAAGCATACTGCAGCTACTATTACCCGGCTCAATCTGTTGCAAGCCCAGATGTAATACAAGAATGATCACCCCTTGTTGTTCCATTTCTCATTTAAATTTAAAGGACAGGAAATTTGGTACAGGTGCCTTTGTATGACAAATAAATTTATCTGATTCTATTGCAGAATGGATGTTGATCAAGCGGCTCGCTCAAATGCTCAGGAATACTTTGGTGTCAAAGATCCAGATTATTATGAATTCGAAGGTAAGCCTGTTCCACATCTGTATCATATTGTTCAGGGCAATAGTTACTATGTAAGTCTCCACGAGCAATTCTATTGACGTAATTTGTCGTCCTTTCAGCACATATTTTAATTGATGACGGCATGGAAGAGAACAAGAATCAAGAAAGACAATGCAACCGCTTTGTGAAACAACTCGTGGATGTCATAGAATTAGCGGCAACGTAAGTACAAACCCTTCAACCAAAAATATTTATAAATGCATTATTTACACTAGACCAGTGTTCTTAAGTCCTTGCTTACATCATTAGTTTAGTTCTCACACTTTATTCCTACCCTGTTAGATCCATCCACGAGACACAGCTGGTACTTGCGCCACCACTGAAGACCCCTACACCTTATGGTGGTCGTCTAACCTGGACATTGCCTGGTGGAAACTTGCTCTATGTTCACATTAAGAATAAGAACAAAATCCGACACAAGAAGAGATGGTCACAGGTTAGTTACTTCAGTTTCATACATCTGAATTTATATTTTATTTGGAAATAACTAGGTTAAGTAGAAAGTATTTCAATATTTTTTTATCCTTTTCACTAATATAATATTCTGTCTGATGTGGCTATTGTTTGTTTCTTCCCACATACTATCAGGTGATGTACATGTACTATCTACTGGGATATAGACTGCTTGGTAACAATGATGAATCCATGTACTCCAATCAATCCGATGTGGGAAAACAACCGCAAGTTCCGATTAACTCTACACAGATGACGCACAGAAGCAAAATCTTCAGGAGTATGAACCATTATCAGAGAGCACAGGTACAAGTTCTCCACCTTATTTCAATATCTAATGTTATTTTATGCCTCGCTTCATTTGGCGCCAGTGTTTTTGAAATAAGCAAACTTTTGGTATCAATTCTATTGCAGGCCGAGAACACGTATCTGTTGACACTGGACGGAGACATTGATTTCAAAGCAGAATCGGTGACACTATTGGTGGACAGGATGAGGAAGAACAAGAAAGTGGGAGCTGCTTGTGGGCGTATCCATCCAATTGGCACAGGTTAATATTTTGAAAAACAAAAACTACATTGATTAAATCTAATTTTACAAAGCAACAAAAACATCTTGAGATTGCATTGTTTTACCTGACAGCTGCAGTGCTTACATGAATTTTATCATCGATATATTTTAGGTCCCATGGTGTGGTATCAGAAATTTGAATATGCCATCGGTCACTGGCTTCAGAAGGCCGCTGAACACATGCTGGGTTGTGTACTGTGTTCTCCCGGCTGCTTCTCCCTGTTCAGAGGATCCGCTATTATGGATGACAATGTGATGCGAACATACGCTACCAAATCTACCGAAGCAAGACACTACGTACAGTATGATCAAGGTGACATATTGTTTATCGTTATGCCATACATGAATACAGTTCTCTGCAAATTTTTTCATTTCATATCTCTATTGCTGTCTAACAGATATCTACTATTATGCAAGCTCCAAACACAAAAGACTGTGTCCCACAAATCACACCTGTTTACACTGGTCGCCAAAACGTCAAAGTCTACGACTCACGCAACTTTAAAACTTTTTTGACTGAAGTTCGATTGACATTATATTCCCACAGGTGAGGATAGATGGTTGTGTACCCTCTTACTTCAGCAGGGCTACAAGGTGGAGTATTGTGCGGCTGCAGATGCTTCCACCTACGCGCCAGAGACATTCAGGGAGTTCTACAACCAGAGGCGAAGATGGATCCCATCCACATTGGCAAACATGACAGACCTTCTCTCTGACTATCACAGGTATACTAACTGCCATTAGACAAAGTATACAACTTATTGTCATATTTATAAAACGTGATCTTTTGAATTAATTGCCAAGGAGTTACCCTCACCATCCACTTTCAATTAGACATATTCGACTACATATTTATCTCATAGGACGGTTTTGGTGAACGACAACATATCCTACCTATACATGATCTATCAAGCTGTGGTGATGGGAGCAAGTTTACTCGCCCCTGCTACGGTAGGTACACCGCTTCAGTTCTTTAGAACCTCTTGCTCAAAAGTTCTATTGGCATATCAAAAGTACACGGTTTGCTTAGTGACAATCATTCTTATCTACAATTTTTAGGTTATTCTGATGGTATCAGGAGCCATACACGTAGTGATAGGTGGGGCCCTCTACTGGCTGTGGTTGGCAGCCTCAATTGGTGCTGGAGTTTTCTACATGCTGGTATGCTTCCGTTGTAAAACAGAGACACAAATAACAGTGGCGGGATATATGAGTACATTCTATGCTATTCTTATGTTGGCTGTAACAGTGGGTAGGTTTCAGTAATATAAATAGTAATTCCTATCAAGTATATCAAGTACAAAGCTTTAAGAAGGAATATAGTCACAAATGCTTTACGCAAGAAACAAGATCTTAACGGGTCATCACCAACAAGTATCATTGTAACTGATTTCAAAATTTCTGAACATTTGAAATATTTTAGGTATAATTGTGCAAACATCCCAAGATTCGTGGACATCACCTAATGCCATGTTCATCATGGTGATTATGGGAATATTCTTGCTCGCTGGCCTGCTTC
This sequence comes from Haplosyllis anthogorgicola, assembly GCA_038406195.1. Taxonomy (NCBI): domain Eukaryota; kingdom Metazoa; phylum Annelida; class Polychaeta; order Phyllodocida; family Syllidae; genus Haplosyllis; species Haplosyllis anthogorgicola. The sequence goes on from JBCAUI010004795.1 coordinate 15,325, forward strand.
ATCCAGAGGAATTTCTCTGCTTAGTACCAGGTTTCAAACTTTTCTCAATGTTGATGGCGAATGTCGGTGATAAAACAAAGTTCTTGCAAACATAAACAAAAATTTTGACCATGAGAAAAAGTTCATGGCTTGAGGGAACGCATCAAAGTGAAATATCCAATTTAGATAGTGTATTAATTGACACTGAACATTAAATTGGTTGTTTAGCACAAGTTAACTGTCATAAAGAACCCATGAGGATCCCACTAGTTTTAGCGCGACATGCCACTAGGTAACGGAGCAATCGGATTATGTACATTTAGAATAGCGTCACTGACTGACAGTAAGCATGCAGCGAGATACAGCATTAATAGTTTACAAACGTTTACAGGTATACTCTATTTCCTGTGTATACCAAGTGGTTTCCTCTTGTTGTTCATCTACTCCATGATCAATATGAACATCGTGTCTTGGGGAACCCGTGAGATTCCCAAGCTAGAAGACCATGATATCGATGCTGTGAGGGAGCAAGAGAAAAAGCTCAGGTATTAGTTAATTGCCAGTTGCTAAACAGCATGCCTGTTAAAGTTCCTGCATCCCCTATTTGTATAATTCACTTTCTTAAAAAAGTAATTTCAATTCTGTGTGTGGAGGTCTACAAAACAAATGAAAATTCGATTCCTATATTTGTAGAAGAAAGAAAGCCATCAAAGGAATCAAGAAGTTCCTTGTTACCCTCTGCTGCTGCATAAAACAGAAGTGTGTAACATTCGTAGAGCATAGAGGTCGCCCGCCTCCGAAAAAGGATGAAATTGTAAAGGAAATCATGGCAGAACTGGAGAGGATTGAAGCCGGTAAACCTGAGAGTGTGGCAGGTACTAGACCTGCCATGAGAAAAGTAGCTTTAAATTATCGACAACTTGTATTTTACATCGCTTTTGCAATTGCTTTCATGTCTAACCAAAATCTCTGATACGCAACATGAATTTGATTTCATTAAAGGGTCTTCTGGATATGCGACTCCAAGGAACACCAGTGTTACCGATGTTGAGAGACAATCCAGTTATGAGAGACACTCAGTGTACGAAGGTAGATCTGGTTACGAATCGAGAGGATCCAGCCATGGCAGACCCGGTCTTGGTAAGTACAGATTGGTTTATCTGCATCGAGCAAATAAGCCTTCAAAAAATACAGCATACCGGGAATCCCTAATAATAAGCCCATTATATTTGAAGCCCATAAGCTTCTATTTGGAGAAAAATCCCAAAATTTAGCCTATGAGCTTACAGACACTTTTTTCTATGTACTTGAATTGAAACTGAAACGGACACATTCAGAAAACATTGATACAGAACTAGAGCTTATTGACTAATAAAGTTAAATTTGATAGTGCATGAATGATTTGACTACTAAATATTTTAAATTGCAAAGTAACATGTGGTAGAGAACATGGTAATAACATACTGCTTTGTTGTATGTAAAATTGCAGTGTTTGTTTCATATTTTCATTCCCAAATTTGAAGCTCATGGGCTTATAGGACTGTAAGGTTTTTAGTTTCAAAATGACCCGGACCCCACTTAGTGGCCCTGGGCGTATTTTTGGGGATTCCCGGTAGCTGTTTCTTAGTGTTCCTGATATCAAGATAAAAGTGTCTTGAAACCCTCAACAACCTCTATGAATTGCCAAGGGTGGAAGGTGACTGGACTCCATCATTAGATTCCTACAGGCAATCCAGCATTATTCTAGTTTTCAATAAATTCATTCTAAATGTAAAATGGACTTGAATTTCTTCATTTGCAGGCAACAGTTTATTAACTGAAAGACAACGAAGCATAGTGCGTCAATTAGATAGCATACACAAAGATATGAACAGAATATATGATACGGGTAAAATTATTTTCATACTGAGAGATATAATCTTATGATATAACGGATAAATTGCTGTAACAATTCAAAATAATTGCGTGAATGTTGCATCACTTGTCCGTTTGTCGCATAACAAGAACTTGGCATGTTTCAGGCCAAATTCAGCAATCAGGAGACAAGTACAAGGATTCTGAGTCTCTGGTTTATGGACAAAGCAATAAGGACAGAGATCCATATTACAGGTAACAATTCACCAACAGAAATTATTCGGGATGTGTTTAAAATACGATAAAATATATCAAGAATATACTTTTCGAAACTTGATAATGTGTGTATCTGAGCAATGTAAGTCGCATTGAATCTGGATCCAAGGAAAACTAAGTGCAAGGACACGTCATGGCTTATGGCCCAAATTTTATTTTACTTAAATTTGTTAACAGCTGCATACAGAATGAGCCAAAGATTCAGAGGGATGATCTGGTGAATCCATATTGGATAGTCGACAAGGATCTGAAGAAAGGTCCGGTCAGATATCTCGATAACAATGAAACCATCTTCTGGCAAAAGCTCATCGAAAAATATCTCTATCCACTAAACCATGACAAGGTTAGTAAACTTCCTAACTTTCCACTTTTGTGTATCTGACGGTAGAATCCATAAACAATGCAGTTTACAGTTTTGAAATAAGTGTACATAAATTATAAAAAAAATCCAGTTTGGTCCAAGTAAGTACATTTTGGTAACCCAATAACCTTTATTTGTAGCAACACGAGTTGAAAATGAAACAAGATTTGCGAACGCTGCGAAACAACGCAGCCTTCTTGTTCTTCATGTTAAACTTCCTGTGGCTCTTTATCATCTTCCTGTTACAAGTGGTGCAGGATCAACTTAAAGTAAGTAACTAAAATACACCTCCCTCTTTTTCTTTTAGAATTTTTAACATATTTCATCAAACGTAGCTGACAAACATGTACCTAATCCACATGTATTTATCTTTGTAGGATACGCTTTACATTCGAGTACCCAAAAGAGGAGGTACTGAAGAAAAACACTTCGAACCACTTAGTGTAGCTTTCCTGGTGTTCTTCGCAATGATTATTCTCATGCAATTTATTTCCATGTTGTTCCATAGATATGGAACCTTCTTACACATCTTAGCTTCTACCAGTTTACATTGCTGTAGGCAAGTTGATACTTATTCAACTACTTTCGGTGCTTTTCTCATCGACATAAAAATCCATTCAATTCAATTATTGAACTTATTATTTGCTTTATGTATTTGGGATTTTGTTATTCAATACGATACCTTGACCTTAATTTCATTTTTTCAAATACTTGTATATTTTCAGCAAGAAGTATGAGCCAATAGGTGTGGCGGATATAGTACAGACCGTGAAAGTGATGCAGACTTTGAAGGGCATAGCTGACGATGACGAGGTTAGCCATTAATTGTATCTTAGGCGAATTTACACGGATCTTTGTTTGCGATTACACAGCTTTTACAAATAAATCCTCTGATAACAAGTGCAAAATAAGCCAATGTAACTGCGGCCTAAGCATACCAAATGAGATATCAGTGTCCCAGACTTCTTTCAACACGACGCCCCTAGATGGGGGAATTTGAATTGGTTACTTTTTGGGCTTATTGACTGGGCACGTTACATCGGCACAAGGCGCATAAAATAGCTTATCTACAGTGCGAAAACTTAGACAAAATGCTTGAGCAAATTTTTAATAATGACCATTTCATTCTTTTACAGGAGCCAGAGCCGGATTATGACATCCTTGGCGATGATCTGGATGAAACAAATCCTGATGTTATTTCATGTGGAGCCGAGTCGCAGAGGAGAAGGAAACCGCTTCATTATTCCAACAAGACGTTACGAGGGGCATTCGTCAAGCGATACAACGCACTCTCTAAGAGAAGCAATAGGAATAAACCTAAAGCTCAAAGACCGGGCATCGCACAAGTCTTTGATAATGTAGGCTATCAAGACAATATTTGATAGCAGATCACATTACATAGCTGAATATCATAGTAAATCCAGTCTTGACATCTTATCATCGCTGACTGTGGGTCGTTAACATGACGATGAACATGCTTCATCCTAACAGCGTACAGTGAACGAATCACATGTCAAACTTTGCCTCAACTTGTGATATTTGTGATAATAAATCCAAGAAAGATACTTAATTATAATGAACCTGTAAACGCACATCTCTCCAAATTAGTATGTGCATTAAATATTAAAATCGTAAAAGCATCGTGTTAAATATCTTAGACTGGAGTGGTTATCAATATTTAGGATAACCTTTCATGCTGTATTTTTTTAATTTGTGAATTCCTTTTGTGCATTCATTTAGATTAAATAAGTATAAATAAGGTGCTCAACTGCAACATTGTCTCTTTCATAAGCGTTAAAGTAATTTTTCATTTTCATCTAGTTTTATAACAGTAAAATCATTCAATGTTATTGCATGATCGTTAAACGTTTTAGATAGTAACTACAACTATTGCAACTCTTTAAAACTTACAGCTTAAAACTTACGTTTTGTACGTAACTAATTGCTTGTCTATTTTCCCAGCGAGTGAGTATGTATTGTAAATTGAGCATAAGCGACAAGAATCTTTTCTGGTATGTATTCCTGCGTGCAAAACTAACAAATGTCTCATTATTTGTCTGCGATACCACTAGATGCAACCCGTTTTTAAGACTAAAAATGCATTTTGACAATAGGATCTTTTGTTTTGGTGCCTAAAATAGACAGTTGGTTGCAAAAAGTAAGAAAATAAATATTCACCTTGGGAAGTTCTGTTCAGAGTTATGCTTTTGTTACAGTTCTCAGGTGTGCATTTTGTGAGGGTAAGCTGCAATCCATTTGATCCCAAATGCGATGTCTTGCATCTTTAGAGATTTTTCTTAATTCGTTTTCTAATTTGTCTAATTGAGAGAATTGAAATTTCCTAAATTCCACGATGACACTTGAATTTAGTACAATAAGATCAAGTTGCTAAGAAAAAGAAACATTTTGCTCAAATTTTAGGTACATGCAATTGAGATCAACTTCACAGAAAATGCTTGTTTCCTCATTTACTTTGTCGTCCTTGAATTTTTGAGAATTTATGCAGAATTGTCCAAAGTCCTCCAGACTTCATAAGCAAAATAGTTGTGTTAATGTCAGATTCTGACTATTCCGGTTCATCAACGCCCGCTCTTCTTTTATATTGTGCAGTACAGCAGACGCTTGGTGCAACCAGTGCACTAAGCAAGAAGTATAAGCAAATCAGTGATATGTTGATATGATTGCCTGTATTCTTTATTCTGATGCATAGCTTATCACGGATACACGATTTATGGCAGAGAATTGAAACTATAACCTAGAAACCCTGATAAAAAGAGATACATGTATTTAATTAATTGTAGACAGTCGTTCTGCAGATATTTCAGACTATTAATTTAATATTTATACTGTTGGCCTTGTATTCTACTTGTTTATGACAGAATTTCGGCAATTACATGTACATGTACCGATTTTACTGAATATAGTGATTACTATTACTCTTATGTTGTGCTTTATCTGCTTATGCTTGAACTAATAGATCTAAATGCATTTACCTGAGGCAACTAGAACATGAGTTACATGAGACGTTTACCCTTCAATGTCTGGATTCCTTCTGAGATGCAGTGCATGCATGCTTGCTTTTATGTAATTTGGAGGCTGTGTATGATGTCACCACACCATGCATGACATCATTTCCGCCGGCCACTAGTTGGCGCCATGGCGCGAGATTATATTAACACAACGACATCGCTAATTATAGTAACCGATTTATCAAATCATTACACTTATAATATTAATGAAATGTTATATTTAGAATATGAAAGTGTTGTATTTAGAAACGGCATGCCAGGACAAAAGAAAACATTATCATTGCCAATAATCGAATAAAATAAATACATGAGATATGCAGGTTCCGTTGTATTCTCTATGAAGCAAAAAAGCTTTAAAAAATCCTCTCACAGTTGTGCGTAATGTCTGTTTCATTGTTCCAAATATAATTTCTGAACACGAATCGAACAACATCCAGAAAACCCATTTCCGTTACCCACGGTTGTGAGGGACAACTTCTTTTGTGACGCCTTTCCTTTATACAACTCAATAAATCTTCGGTACTTGTCTGGGATTAATCTGTCACATAAATATCGCCTGAGTTTTCAGAGTCAAACGTATCTTCAGTTGCAGCTTCTTGAACTCAATAAAATGTAATAAAAATCAAATTTGGAAATGCCTTTCAGTATTTAGCACATGTAGAATTAATAGAATCTACAGTTTCTTTCTCGATACATATTTATATCCTATGGCTATTGACATTTTGGGATTTATGTAAAAGTTAGCCGTTTAAGGGCTTAATCACATTAGAGATGGGAGTTGGGGGCCTTACGAATGTTGCGAGTTGCGAAAAACTTTGGCTTAAGATACAAGTAAAACATCTTTTTGCGAGGGCCGTTAGGAAGGGAACATTCCTAGTTAAAAGCAAAAGAGAGTTCTATTTAAAGGAACCTTTTTAATGTTTAGGAAGAAAATTGTGGTACTGTTTGATTGTGGTACTAATTCTACCAGCTTATCCCTTGGTGCTCTCTATTACTAAAGCAATTACACTGTACAGTCTGTGTTCCGAATGAGAATACATGTTTAAAGAAACCCACTGGGACACCTGCGATTGCAGGCCAGACTTGAAAACCAGTTGTTACTGTCAAGTAGAGAAGAAATGTTCAACTTGTGTTTTGACTACACACAAGCCAGTGAAAAGAGACTAGGAAATTGGAAAGGTGGAAACTTACTGAAAGAATGAACAAGATGTGGGAAGAATGTTGATTTTATTGTCATCCCGCTGTCTTTTCAAATATTTCCAAATACATCATTGCAGCAATGAGTGAGTGACCTTACTTGAATAACCGGACTACTGTCGACGTAAGTGTATGAATGCACTTAACTTTATCTTGTTATGGGTCAATTATAAAACGAGTTGATCAGAGATCAAGGCCCCAGCTCGCCCCCCATCACTTGGGGGAAAATGGCAATTACGTGAGAACCGCTCGAGATAGAGACTCAAACTCAACGGCATTTTCATTTAAATCAAAAATCACATATTTTAAAAAAAAATTGACAAGGGCTACCGCCACCCTGAACATCAGGGGGGTGGGGGGTTGCCCCGCCCCAGATAACCACCTTAAAATAGAAAAATCACAAAATTCGAAATTTTGCCATAATAACATGATCCCAGAGAGTATGCTGTGTGAATGTGAAGTCATTCTGATGACCAAAATGCCTAAAAATGATGTTTTTT
>JBCAUI010004796.1:0-10249 GCA_038406195.1 Haplosyllis anthogorgicola
TATTTTGACTATGTTTACTGATGTGTGACATGTAATTTGTTACTATTCTATGTAAAACTGTAAATACGGAACTTATCCATCACGATTACATTGATTACAGGGATAACAAGTGTAAATGATGTGATATATATATGAATGGCGTATTGTGTATTGTGTATTGTTCGCATTTAAGTCTGTATACAGTATGCACGATGTTGAAAAGAAATAAAGTTAGCTAACATTAGCAATTACTTAGCAGCTGTGTCTCTTCTTGGTGCGAGGATACACTTCTGTACTTACTCAACCCGTTCATTTGATAACTAATGTGTCCACTTCTTTCAATTAAATGGGTATGGTCGAAACTCATCTGACGTGTTTACACAAACAAAGCATTCACCAGGGTGTTTATCCATTCATGATAACATTTGTGTACATACTCTGTGATTTAAACAATAAGTGTAAAATCTTTTTCTTTATTTTTTTTGTAGAACCTAATATTGAACTAGGATTGCCTACGGTCTAAAGAACATCCGTCATGGATATACATACATGTACATATTGTATGCATGCACATCTATAGGACTTGGATCATTTATAATTTTATATATACATAATAAATACAGACCAAACATTTGTGTTTATGAAAATTATGAAAAAATATTTTATTCTCTACTTAAGGATAAATAAAATTAACTTTAAGTTAACTAGATATATATGTAGATAAGATAATTGATCAATATGATCATCGATATGAAGATAAATTTAACATAACTTGTACATAAACACTGCTTCAAGATACCCCGTAGACCGTGTCACCTGGCAGACCTTTCTCTACTCGTGAGTAGTTGCTTATTGATATTTTATCATAAATAAACTTACTATGTACAACATTAAAAATTGGCATTGTATATCCATTTCATCATAAAAACAATCATCTCGAAATAATTTTCTGGGTACGACCAACACATAAACTTTTTAAAAGTTCTACTAAAAAGATTAGGCAATCGATGTACATGTGTACTAAAACGAGTAAAAAAATCTTCATCACTATTTAACAATCATTCTAACAGTTTCGTGTAAACAATAAAAAACAGGTAGGGAAGTTCTAACCTTTAAATGTTTTGTGTACACATATCAAGGATGGAACCATTAACTGTTCCTTAATTATATAATTAGAGCTTTAATGTCACCACCCTGTAGAATCTTCAGGAAGTACAGAAGTACAGAATATGCACATATTTCACAGGCAGACATTAAAAAAATACGTTGTTCATATGGACTAATCTCAGGACTTTCATAAATTTCTACTATCGATGAAATACGAAAATTAATTTTTTCCACTTGTAACTTTCATAAATGTTAAGACTAAAATCGTGATGACTCCTGTCCATGTGCAGATAGATGTATTGGGACCTAGTTAACCATGATCTTGGCAAATATTTATCACGTTTCACATGTGGACAATTTCCTGCTATGTATAAAACTTGTGTACATGTAAGTTCAATACTTACAAACAAATTAATTAAATATTATGATAAAATTACAGTTGTAGACATCCAGATCACTCCTGACTATCTGGAACTAGGTTTGATAGGTATATGTAGACAAACTCCTTTAGCAGTACTTAGTACTATGTAAAATTTACATCAAACTTGTCTACTTCATATATGTATACATAAAAATATACAAACAAATTATTATGATAAATTTACAGTCACAGATGACTCCTGTCCAGAACTAACCATGGATCCATGCAACCTTTAACATTGATGTAATTTCATATGTGGACCTGTATATACTGAGCACTAAGTATCAAGTGCACAAGTTTCAACATACATATGAACAAATTACAAATATTATCATAAATTTAGTCAAGAACATCCCTTGAGATTCATGACACCCATATGACTCCTGCAATATTCAACGAGATCTCTAGAGATCTAACTATGGATGTCTAGTTGACCATTTACATATCATGTATCATTTACAGTCACGAATGACTCCTGTGCACTCGATACATACAAAAAAGATATTTATGCTAAAATTTACACTCAGGGTCTGACTCCTGTCCAGATCTATTAATCGTATGTGCAACCATTTATACTTATCATGTTTCAATACACAGACAAACTCCTTTAGTTCTAACTACTATGTACATCAAACTTGACAATTATCTAGAATTTGTGGGCAATTGCATTTAAAATTTTTAAACATTATGCCATGTCTATTACAAAGTTCTGTATATGCAAAACATGGAGGAACTCGTAATGATTTTCTTTCATACAAGTACACACATGTATATCAAAGACAGGATCAAGAAATATATCGTTACCATATTGATAAAAGCAAAATACAAATGTTATCATACACATTTGCATCAGGTTTGCACTTTCAACCTGTGGACAAGTAGAAAATTTCAATACTTTAAGTTTACAACTTAAATACAAACTTGTAAGTTTCTAAATCTATAGTTTTGTGACTTTTCGGTCTTCACAGCATTTTAAATCACTCACACGATAAATTAGTAAAGCAACCTTTGTGGGCATCTTAAGTCATTACAATTTCAATTGTAATATGTACTACTCCTTTGTCACCCAAATTTAACAAACTTTTATCAGAAAGATTATATTTATATAAAATAAATGCCAATTTTATAGTTGTGGAGGTGTACATGTACATTCTTGTCTGAGGTAACTATTTATATATACTAAAACGGTAAAGATATTTCTTTCATTTTGAAAAAATTAGGTCTACGTTATCTTGAATCATCAAATAAATTAAATTTAAATTTAACCTTTAGAGCAAATACTACAAGAATGAATGCAATCATTAACCCCTGAATAACTATTTCCATAGTTCCATACCAGCTGTGTTCCTTTTACTATTTTCTTTCTTGTCAAAAAAATAACGCCTAATTTTTCATTTTTGGTTTCATAAATTTTAAAGGTTAAATTTGGATGAATTTTGAATGGTTCAGGTACTTCCCAATAGTTTCCTTTGTTGTTAAATCGTGATTCAGATAAAAGGTTACCCATTTTCCTTTATAACATTCTTTCAACTTAATACTATGTAGAGTTAAAAATGTAAAAATGTTTCATTTATTAAAACAAAAGATTCCGTCAAAAATACACGGTAAAACGCTTAAGAAAAATTTGAGTCATGGATGGATATAGTAGCTAAAACAACTAAGATCTACTAGTAACAACACGTAGTGGCTAAGTTTGGGCTCGTCAAGTGTGGATTCTTCAAGTATCACTGCTGAGGCAAACTTCAAGCGCGGCCCAAAGAAGAGGGCACCCTACCCCTGTAACCCATGTGGAGCAGTAACACGAGGCACTAAGCAGCCAAATACGCTTGCTCCGTGGGGAGGGAATGGGACCGGGTGGCCATCTACTTCTTCTGGCCTGACAGGAACTTGTAGTGCACACTGATGCACAGAGGTGCCTTGGGGTTGGAGTATTCCACAACCTCGCCCTTATGATGCCTCTCTAAGTGTTTCTGCAGACGGTAACCATCGCGATACACTGGGTGTGGATTGCTGCTGATGTGAGGCTCAGTGTAGATGCCGCAGGCAAAGCTGAAGCCATAGTGGGAAACTTGCCCCCATGCTTGTGCCCTGCAAAGGCTGCCTCATTGTGGGGTGGACACAGCACATATTTAAGCTGCATTTCGTCAGGATGAGCAGTCACAAAGAGTGCAGAATTTTTCTCCACGAAGTCCTTGCATTCTGATTTTGTCAGTTTGAGTATCCACGCTGGGAGCTTGTACTCAAGATGTGCCTTCTCTAAGCAGATGGTCATTGTACAGATGTGCCACTGCCACCTCTGACTGATGCTCCTGTAGAAACCTTGGGGGAGCAGACTGTGATTGGGGTTCTTCTCCATGCTTGAGAGGGTTACCCCACTCATCGCATAGATTTCTTCCCTCTTTTCCTTCATGGCCACTGAATCCTTGGCCCAGAGCACTACTCGGGCCTCCTCCCTCAGCGTCACACTTTCCATGCCAGGAGTTTTGGGTGTTGAGGTCAGCTGTGATGGCAACAGAGATGCCTCTTCTTCTTTGAACAGCAACACATCTGGCTCCACCTCTACCTCTTCCTCATTGTCATAGCCCAGAACAGCAAGGCCTTCCATCTCATCATGAGCAATATTGCTGTGCATCATGCTAGAGGCCACAATCTGCACACTGTCATCATCATTGTCATCCATGATCTCAATACCTTCTTCCTCGCTGATGTTCTTGTCGCTGCCTTCATTCATGTCATCATTGACATCTTCCATATGCAGTGATTTGTGTGCTGGAGGCTTGCTGGAACTCCTCCTAAGCTTGATCTTCTCATGGGAAGAAGGTCTTGGGAGTGGCTTCATGCCTCCATTGCCTCCTGAACTGTGGCCATGCTTGTGAGAGTCAGCCTGGTGCTCATCTGCTTTCACTCTCTCTCGAGCAAAATCTTAGCCTTCTTGAGGGATGGGTACTCTGTACTACCCCTGGCTGGCTGAGGAAGTCTAGACTCACCGCTTGTGTTGACTGCTGTGATAAGTTTGGCAGGAGGACCTGGGGGTCTCACTGTCACACTGGTGGTTGAAGTGGACATCTTCAGTTGTGACATAGTTGCCTCACTGGTAGAGGTGGTCACCACTGGAGCTGATGTAGTCATAGTGGCTGAAGTGGAGGTTGAGGCCTGCATGCTGGAGCATGTGGGCATGTCCTCAGAGCTGCTGGAGCTGCTAGAGCTATGAGAGTGCCTGCCTGGGCTGCCGAGTGCCCCTGGAGGTGCTTGCATAGGACACCCTCCCCTAGTATGTGGTCAATGTAGTCTGATGCCGAAGGTTCTGCCAGTAGAATCAGGGACTCCTGAGGGTTGAAGGAGACTCCTAAAGCCTTGAGATCACATGTCATGGCACTGCAGCTGTGGAGGTCTATGCCTTGAGCAATGATTTGGATGGTGCATTCGTGAGTGCATCTGAATTCTGACTGTGCCTCATTCCACTTAGCAGGCACCTCACCTTGCACCTTGGTCAAGCTGTCTCATTGACATTGGGCAGCCTTCACTTTGGTGTCGAGGATCATGGCCACCATGTGTCCTGCTTTGTCTCTGCCTTTGGCTGGGACTTCACCTGACAGGATGTGCTGCAGGTGAGCCCATGCTGCCTGGACGAGTTCTTCTACTTCACATCTGAGGTTCTGATGCCGCACATCCTCTGCCACCCTCAGCTCACTGCATGTGTCATGGTATGATCACCACACTCTGCGGAACATGGTGATGGCATCCAGCATTGTTGTAGAAATGGAGAAGGGCAGCTGCTGCTTGAGTGCTTCAGCCTCACTCCCACCATCTTTGGGGCCTCTGCGGTGCATGGCCACCAGGCTACAGCCATCGACTATACCAGTCCCAAAGATTGCATTGCCACCCCTCAGAGGTGGGCAGATCATAACTATGTGTCTTGTCTTTGCATGTACACCCACTGCCGCAGTGAACATGAGGTAACATCTTTCCCAGGATGGTCCATGCAGGGCCTCTCAGGGGGCACATACACTGAAATGGGAGTGTCAGTCTCAACTTGCATGACGACCATAGTCTCAGGGGATGGTTTGAAGCCAGGTGGCTGGTCAGCAGTGTTGTATGGGATGATCGCACTCCCATCTCTAGTCTGTAAGAGTTTGTGTACCCACAGTGATTGCATGTTCCCATACCACGGTGACACCAGGGGGAGGCCATCCGCATCCATGAAATAGGTGTAAAGCACCTCAAGCTGGCCACTGGAGTGGGAATGGGCCCACAGCCCCACACTAGTATCTCTGTCTGTGTGGACAAAACAAGCTGGCTCTGGCACACCCCTCACTGCCTGTCGCAGGATCAAGTTGATGCCTTGCTGTATGGTATGTGTATTCTGTTGCTTGTGGACTGTCATGTGAGAGAGACAGAGTAGCCGCTCTTGTTCTCCTGAGATGTCGGGCTCTGTGAGAGCTGACATGAGAAGAAGTGCTATGTATGGGCTGGGCATGCCAGGCATGCCATCAGCATGCTTGGTTCGCTTTCCAAAGTGGCCTCCATCAATGAGCTGCTTCACAACATACTGGGAGTGTGCTTTGAAGGTAATCAGGCTGACGAAGGACAGAATGTCTGTGGTTCCCCAGTAGCAGGCTGAGCCCTCCACCATAAGGTCTGGTGATCGCCTGAACTCCTGCTCCAGGTGCATGTGTGATTTCAGCTGGCATCCTGCCTGGTACATCTGAGCCTCAGTCATTCCCTTGGGGTCAGCTGCAAGGTGAGAGTAGGCTTCCTTGAGTCCTTGAGAGAGGAGCACCTCCATGACAGCTTGCTGAGTAGAGACTGTCCTAGGCATAGGTCCAGTAGTAAGGGGAGCATCATCACTCTCTTCTGGTCAGGAGCTTGCCGAGTCTGGGGGTGCATTGGCACCAGATTTGGGGAAGACCATGCTATAGGCAGCTGTAAACTCAGTGCTAGTAGCAGCAGGGGTCCCTCCCTGCCTGTCACCATTGCCTCCCTCAACTCCCTTGGGCTTGGCCTTGCTGCCCTTGCCCCAGTGCTCACCCTGCTCCGACTCGTGCACACCACATTTGGACTTGTGGTGCCTGTCACCATCATCCCCCTCACAATTGCAATCTCGATCCTTGTTCTTTTTCTTCTTCTTCTTCACAGCTGATGAGGAGGAATGCTCTTGCTCGGCTGAAGTGGGATGCTGAAGATACAAAGGAGAGAGTTTAGTAACCTGGGGAGTGCCATAGCTAGCCACAGCAGCATGTGCAGCATGTGCCACAGTAGCCAAAATGGAGAAATAAATTGAACAAAGTACAAAAGCAAAACCACCAGCACTTAGCGCTGCGGCTCCATGCAGTCCCAAGGCCCAGCAGTGTGATGGGGCTTTGCATGCAAGCTGTGCTTAGCACAAGGGTCCACACAGCTAAGAGAAACTGTTCACTCACTTGCTCAGACATAGTTGTTGACTCCTCGAAAGTCAAACTCAAAATGACGCTTGGCTGCACACAAAGTAAAAATGGCAGGAAAAATGGGAAAACCCCTGGTTTGCACATGCGCAGGTGTCATTGAGTTGAGATTCCCCCCCACATGACCATGACATCATCTCACACTATAAAACAGAACCAGAGGAAAATACCCCTCATTTGACTGGCTGGAACCGAAGAAGACACATCAGAGCTTGCCGGAACAAAACCGTGAGAGGAGTCGAGCATGCTACGTGCTAACACCAGCAATGCTGCTATTCCTCATAGAACTCATCGAGCTTGCCCATCACCCCACAGAGGTGCCAATGCATCTGCTAGGTGTGCTGGAGGGTGGTGTACCACCCGGGGCATGGCTGGCGCGAGATCATCTGATAGCCACCCCACTAGTGGAGCACGCTCGACGTGCTAGCCACATTGAGCAGATGGTACTGCTGCAAGACTGCTTGAGGTACCTTGAGCATGAAGCCACAGCAGACATTGTGCAGTATGCTTTCTCAACATGGGTGCCTCCTGTTGACGCCTCACCACTGCCGCTGTGGTAAGCAGCCTACACCGCAACTACTTCAGCACTCAACTTGAAGTAGCTAGAACAGAACTGCTGAGAGACACTGGCCCAACTCTACCAGCACTGTGGGACCAGTGGGAGACCCTGACTTCAGAAGACTTTGATAAAGGCCTAGCTGTCACTATAGTGCAGAAGTTTTTGACCACCGTGTACAATGGAGATGGCCATGCAGGTGTGCTAGAACTTATTGCCACTCTCGATGAGCTGGCAGAGGCCTCGCAGCATGAGTCCACCTTGAGAGGAGCCCTCGACATGTACATGGAAATATTTGCTCGAGATGGCTGCTGGAGCTCAGCCTATGAGAGGTATCTCTGAGGGGCCAGTTCTGGACTGTCCACTCCCAACACAACCAGCCATGATGAAGAGACTCAGATTGATGGGTGTCCACCAGATGGACCGGCCCACTGCACCCATGGCAACTATCCAGGAGCATGGAGGTGGAGATGGGGATGTCTGGCTGGTGGTGCGCGCATGTGCTACTGAGACACAGGCCACTGGAGGAGCTCCCAGACCTACTCCTGCCACCACAGCTCCAAGCGCAGAAGCCACCCCAGGGCAGCCCCCACTCAGAAGCAGATACCAGGGATGCTGCACGGGGAAAGCCATCACACAGGTGAAAGAGATTACCAAGTTGAGAGTTTAAGTGTCCTAGCTAGAAACCCAGCTCACAGAGTCAGAGCAGACACCAGATTCAACTACCATTGGAGAGACCACTGTTCCAGAGAATTGTCAAGCCAGGATGGACCAACTGAGGCAAGAGAGAAGTGTTGAGCATCGCCAGTGCCAGGGCAGCAGGAAACCCCACACCAGTAAACAGGGATCCTTTGATCTCAAATGCTGCGGTGGGGGATCTACTGTGTCCAAGGTGACAGCACCCTCATGCATATCTCCTGAACAGTGCCTTCCACAACCACCGGAGAGACGGGTGACATATAAAGAATCAGACCTCAGGCCCATCAGCCAGGTGCACATGCTGACCATACATCGCACTGAAGATATCAACCCCTTCCTGAGTCCCGAGAAGTGGGTGAATTACATTATCAATGAAGTAGATTGGGACTGGAGCCTGTTCCTTGCTGGAGTCAAGAACTGGCTGGTATCAGCACTAAACCCGATGAGCTGGCCAAGAGGATGGTTGTGACATGGGGAGTGACCCAGATGATGCAACTCCAGTATGGACGAGACAACATCAGAATGGTGACAGCACCCGAGACACCCATCCTTTGCTGCCACTGCTTCTTGGACCCTGCATATGAGAAGACAGAGGACTTCTGCCTAAAAGCTGAGCTCAGGATGAATGCCCTTGGTGCAGTGCTGCTACACACATGTACCCTGACAGACCCACCCAGTTTCACCTACAATGAAGAAGATGGGGGTCACTCCGACCTGCCCAGGTGTGTCATAGAATTCACTCACACTATGGCTTACGTGAAGGTCCTCAATGTTGAAGACTTTCTGGCATGCTTGAGAGGCAGAGACACGAACCGCAGCCCCACAGTACTACACGATGACAGGATGTACTGTGTGGGAGAACTGATCTTTCAGGATCTTGGCGTGGCTCACAATTCATACCCATGCTATCCTCCACAGGCTGCTAAGGGCACCCCGGTACTTAGGGGAATAGGGCAAGGTGCCAGGATCAAGGAGCACATGCAGTGGGCACCACCAGGAATGATGTACCCACCAGCAGAAGAGAAGGAGACTAATCAGCGCACAGCTCACACAGCTAAGGGATGGGGAGCAATGCAGGGTGGGGAGAGTCTGTTAGACAGGGATGCTCTGCCCTCTGGATCAAAGGGCAACAACCCTCTTCCACCCCCACTGGACTGCGTCGTCCCTCCCATGGACGTGTCAGTGCTAATAGCTCCTGATCAATCCCGCAAGGCACTCAGGATGAGCAAACCAAGGGAGATACCCAAACCAAGGGAGATACCCAACCCAAGTCTAATCTTGACTTCAAGCTATTTGAGGAGACTATAGTGGACCCACTCAAGGAGATGCAGGAGATTGCCTTCCCCTCCAGCCAGCAGGTGTCACTGTTAGCCATCAAGGTGCTGACCAGTGGTAGCACCATTCTCGCACCCATCCACAAGGAGCAGCAAGTGGATCCACCTGCACCAGGAGAGCCTACTCACCCGTCAAGCCTGAGACCTGTACTGGCACCACCAACACTCCGAGACATAGTCAGGATGGTGGTCACAGGCCAGACATCACAGGAAACGTCTGCTGAGAGCCTGACCTCATCCCAGGCTACTGAAAGCATCCAGGAAAGCGCTGAGGAGGAGATGGTGGTCCCAGGCCAGATGTTGCAGGAAACATCTGCAGAGAGCCCGACCTCATCCTAGGCTGCTGAAGGCACCCAGGAATGCACTGAGGAGGAGATGGAGGGCATGGCCCCACCCCTCATTGACATTGGTGATGAAGAGATGCCACCCTCGACTGATGGAGTGACGGCAGAGGAAGAAAGACTGCTATTGCAAGAAGACGCAGGAGATGGAGAGAACACAGCCATGACTTCAAGGGAACCGACTGAGGAACCTGAGCACCCGGACAGCATGGCTAGCCATCCATAACCTGCAGCCTTCAGTGGCATGGGATGGAGAGCTCACCCACTGCTGGAGCAGCCACAGGGATGAAACCGATTTTGACTTAAACTGCTCGATTTTGACTTAAACTACTCGATTTTGTCTAAAGATCTCTTAGCTTAGTGTAAAGCAT
>JBCAUI010004807.1:0-10249 GCA_038406195.1 Haplosyllis anthogorgicola
AACTTGAACATTTATTGACACATTTTATCACATGCTATCAATATGAAACTTTGTTTAATGTCCTGGACTCATTGGCTTATTGGCACCTGTGTGAAATTAATCCTTTGATTTTTTTAAAAGAAGCACCCCCTCAAAAATTGGTCTAAGCACCGGGTGCTTGTATTAGAATAAACATGGTATTTTGGCTTTCACAAAGGGAGGGGTGCCATAATCAGAGAGGGTGCCTTAATTAGAAGAAATATGGTATATCTGAAATTAAAATTTATATCCATTGCTTAGTTGTCATTCAATAACACTACACAAGTGTGGTCCCAGTCATGAAATATATCTTTAATTACACTTGAGGGATTCCCTTAGCGATAGTCCGTTAGCCCATGACTACCTGTTTTGGCTACGGATTGGTCCGTTCACTGTCTGGATGAACCATTTGGGAATCGATGATACATAGTTCATTTTATCGTCAAACAAGTGGGATTTGATACGGACTGATAAACGTATCGTAACTTACAGTGTTGGAATTTCTAGAAATCAGATCAAATTGCCCATTTTGTCTTATATTTGCGGTATTTTTGACGAAGCCATTTTTGTCACAAAGGAACTAAACGTGACAAACAGTACTCCCTCTCATTATAAGACACGCGGTGCCATGACCAATTTTTGAGGAGATGCCCTATTTCATGGATTTCACCAAAGATTCTTTTAATTATTCTCGTTTTATAAATAGGTGGTGCCATGTGTAGAAGGAATACGGTAATTATGTTTTTTCCCTCAACAAGTAACAATAATTTACAACTAAATTTGTTTCCCAGCCTTTTTCAGGGCCCGCCTAAAATGCAGCCCGAAAAAATGTTACAATTATGAATTGTTACTTACATTGCCTTGAGATCTTCACAAACTACATCTCCATTCTTCTGTCATTCTTTCTTCTGTCTTCTCTTTATTCATCCATCCTCCTCTCTGACAAAATAATGATAAAATGGTATCCAATTATTCCTTGCTATCACAGATTGTCGTTTTATGGTTCGGCGTGTATCTGTGTACGCGAAAACAAGCTTACAGACTATAGCTGTAAAAACACCTGTATCAATGTGTGCCGGCAGACTAAACAAAAAGTAAATGGATTTACAACCGATTTATTGATAACAATTAATTCAGCACGTGTAAACAGGTTTAAAGTCTTAATTTTTATGAATAGTAATGTTTTCTAATATTTTCGGATCCAAAAACTGTAGCGCTTTTCCAAAAATGTGTTGACATGAATGACGATGCTTCTTGTTTTGGATCCAAAACCAAAAATTCTGCACGGTAATGCTTTTCGAAAATGATCACAAAATCCACTTAATCAGCTGCTGTTTTTACAAGGATCTACTGTGAATAATAACTTCGACAGATGACGGTTAATAACCCGCAAGCCGCAATGAAAACCTGTCGACGAGATCATTTATAATGTTCAGCAGCTTTAAGGCCATGCCAATTCATACTTTTGGTTTCTCCATAGTTTTTTCATCACTTACCGGTAATAAAATTACACTCCTCCCCGGATATATCGATATCGCTTATATCGATATCCCGCTTTTTCGATACAATCTCTAGCAGTCAGTCAAATTAAAATATGTAGATATTTGTTCTGCTTATATCGATATCCCGCTTATATCGATGCTATTTTTCCGCACCAAAAATATCGATAATCGACGATATATCCTGGGAGAAGTGTATTGTGAAATTACATTTCTTCTTGTTTCGATCGGGATGGAAATAGACTTTGATCAAAAACCCGGAAAATCACTAAATTATACTTATTTTGCAATAGTACGTCAAACAAAATGAAAGATCTAACAAAAGATGAAAAATCGCATAATGGTACTTCCAACAACTAAAAATACAAATTCCGGCTAAACCCGGAAGATTACCATCTCTGAATTGTGCAAGTCCTGTATGTCTAGTTCTATTTGGTTCCTACTTGTTTTGACTACTGTTTGCTATTTTTTTTACGTTCCGTCGTTGATGGCTTTTTTAAATCTACATCGTTTCTACCCATACACACTAGCGACTTATTCCATCTGCCAATATCTTCTACAATTAATATTTAAGGAACAAGCGAAAAATCGTACAAATCCCTAGAAAATGCAGCATTCCATTGTTAATTAAAATCGAGGAAGAAGATACAAGCAACGTGACTGTGATCAACTTACAGCGTGACAACTTACTCAGTGGTCATCCCAGTTACATGTCTCAGTACATCTAGGTGTAAAATTGGTACCTGGCCTGGGCCTGCATGGGTGACCTCGATGTAACTAGTCACAAAGTTAGGCTTTAGAGACGCCAATGTTTATTTAGAGCGGTATATCCATGATATCACGAACACTAAAAATGCAACAATCACGCTTTTTGTGGATGCCATCTGTGTTACTGTGTGAGAAAACGCCCTGCGGGAATCTGCATGGGGCCGCACAAGAAAGTGGGGATAAAAAGGGTCTCTGTGGATTGGACCTGGTTTGCCAGCGGAAGCCCTCTAGTCAAATTATAATAAACCATATTTTATGTGACTTTTTGTCATTCATAAAATACATGCCCACCCACACCTAACACTCTTGCTGAATTTCCATCCATAACTGTATCAAAACTGAATCTTTAGTAAATCAACAAACATCCTCTATTCATCAACTGCAATTTGCGTTTTCACTGAAATGTCATAAGAATTATTCACAGTACAATTTGTGTGGTTTTGCCTGAGACTTGTTTTAATGAAGCGCTTCCTTATTACGGTGATTTCGTATTGTTTAGAAACTTACGCCTCGCTGCATCCATTCCTCCTTATGAAAAACATCTCGGCAAAACAGAGATTGGCATTTACAAGTCATTGTCGTCAGTAAGACGACCTATTCATAAAAATTATTGAGATGTGGGTTTTGTTTCTCTTTTTTTCTTTTTTCTTTTTTTCTTTTTTTTTTTTGGTTGGCTTGGCTTAAGCTTCCCGTTATATCGAAAATAAAAATGTATTTCTATTTGACAGTTGCTATACAAAATTCTGACCATGAAACAAATCAAACGAATAAACAAAACAAGTAAAGAAGTCTGGCCCAAAAGATCTGTCCCGTTAGGTTTGGTCATAGATCACTGAAAAATGTTCCATATTTAATTAAAAAACTGATCTGCAGCTGTTCGAAGTACGGAAATGGAAAAGCTGGTACATGCTTAATAATAACACAACTCCACGAAATACGTAACCTCTGAATATACCTGTCGTTTACGACCACCTTTTGGGACCAATGTTTATGGTTGTAAATAACAGGTGGTCTTAAAGCGCAGGTTTGCTTAAATGTAAATTATGGTTTTGGTTCTGTAACATGTGATCGCAATTGGCGCACGTCATAAAACTTAGTAGTCGTAAAACACAGCTTTTACTGTATAGACTTTCGGAAGTGTTTATCATCCACAAACACAAAGGCAAACATACTGCATCAAATGAATTAGCATTACAATTGGAGAAACTGCACCCATGCGAAAATTGCTGCCTTCACTACGACATCCTTGCACAAAAAGTTTTACGGCCTCAACTTGAGCGGTCACCCTTATTATACGACCTAATTAAGTAGTCCTTCCTTTGGGCAACCACCCAATTTTGAGAAGAAAAGTGGTCGTCAAAAGGATGGTCCTGCAAAAGAGTGTTCTTTTTTTGTGTAGTTTCATGTGTTACAGCTAAAGTCTAGTGGTGGTGCAAAGAGATCTTGATCGTGCAAAAGAAGGTTCATTCAAAGAAAGTTCAATCCAGTTGAGCATTTTTGCAACATATGATGAAGTAACTAAAGATCATGACGAATATTTTCTCGATAAAAAAAGTGGCCGTAAATGAGAAGCTTTGCTGTAACATGATCGTCACACCGTTACGCTAATTGCCCGGGGAAGTACATGTACGAGTTCGTAATGCAATAAAGTTCATGGCATTTGACAGAAATAGAGTGAACCCATCACTTTGCTGCCTGTTCCTCGGGCAGTGATTTTCTCGCTTAAATTTTACCTCCTTGGCCTCAGTCACCTCACGCTGTAGTACTCAACTCTCGACTGCGAACAAATTCAATCAATCCTTCCTCCCCCGTCATCCTGATGTCAAATGTACACGAACATGTACGGCATGTCATTTCTGATAAGCAATATTAACGTTTTTCTTTCTTTCCTTCTTTCTTTCTGTCATTCACGACGACTCTTTTGGGACCACCCTTTATGGTCATAACAGGTGGTCTCAAAACACGAGTTGAAAATACTTTCTTGGGCTCTGTGATATCTGGTCACAAATGACATGTGGTCATAAAACTAGGTCGTCGTAAAATACAGTAGAACCTGATTTATCAAAGCCACTGCTTTCTGCAGCCACCTAGGCTTTTTTCTTTATTTTATTACAGATAAATCATTAAAATCCTCATTGCTTTATGAGGCCACCTGTCATTTACAGCCAATTTACATTATGAGTAAGGGTGGCCCCTCAAAACAGGTTCTACTGTACAAGTTTCACTACATAATAAACACGCCAATAGGTGCAACTTACCCTCCAGTTTAGACTAAATATCTCCCGTGTGCTACAGAACAACAATCATAATCCGGATGGATGTAACGTATGAAACACGCAATAAGGTGAATCCGTGTAAATCAGCTTCGGGTACAGAATCCACGACTACAGCTTTACTGCCACTAAATGCATCGACTGATAATCTAATAAACGTCTGCAAAAAGAAGCTGTTTCCTCGGCCGCACCGAACAATGCGGAACTCTATTCTGAGCTCTTCGTGCAACAGACATCTGGCGAGGCATCCATAATTTAGTAAGGCTTTTTTATCTATTCAATTGATTACAATCGAACTGGTTAATAATACAATACATGAACATGTACAGTAAAATCTCCTTTGAACGGTACCTGTCTTGAGCGACATTCCCCCTTTTACGTCACTTTTCCATTGTGCTCAAAGCAGTTAAAATGAGTTTCAATGACCCCGTCTTGAGAGACACCTCGTCTTCGAAGATACTCTTCCTCTTACAAAACTAATTGGCTGTAGGAGTCACGTTGAGATTTTGATTGCATACTTTTAGTACTATTGAATGAAACACCCAGCGCTGGAATGTGGACACAGGTTTGAGGGCTCCGTTCGACAAATGTTCGACACGTAGGTTATCTCACTGCTTCTATTACACTCCTCCCCGGATATATCGATATCGCTTATATCGATATCCCGCTTATATCGATATAATTTTATGCCGCCAAATTTATCGATATAACCGGGGATGAGTGTACATCTCATTAGAGCATCCATATAAATTGGGAACAAAAGATCAAAATATGCATGTGGCAAGATTTCCGAACTGACATACGACTTCCATCGTTCTCTGGCCGAAGGGTGCATTTTATTCTTAACTCAAGCAATTCTTTGCTTTGCAGAATTTAGGAATTCAGAGAAAGACTCTGTATCAAGCACAACAGCAACTGTACCTAGTCTTTGAACAAGATTCCAAGTCTACAAACAGAACTGAGCAACAAGGCTTGAATTTTAATTTAAACATCTGGCTTCATGTCTATCTTTTTTACCGCATGAGTAAGCAATATCCGAACGACAGATCACTAGTGACTGCCTAACGTTACAACTTGCGAGTAAAAAGAGAACTAATACCACCTCGCACTCAAGCACGCACGTCCGCACGCACGCACACATAATTTTTGTGTAGTTGGTACATTTCAATCAATTTACCGCAAAAGTAAGCAATATTTGAATCAACAGATTATCGGTGAATGGCTAACGTTACAGGCAAAAGTACAACTAATACATGCTTCACACACTCTGACACGCATGGACACATACATTGTAATTGGTTACAGACAAGAGAATAACGAAGAGTAGATGAAGCCGTCAGTAAGCATGTTACCATAGGCTCATAAATACCCATGGTGTTACCAATCGTTCCTCCAAGCTGTAATACGAACTGACCATGAAATAGGGCACATCCCAAACGAGAGAGCTACGATTCGGTACACTTCCGTCGATTATCCATCAAACTGCTGGAGATAATCCAGCGCCGAGACGGCTAACATTACCGCTGTCTCTGTTGTCGGGTGAAGGGCCACAATAATGAGGCCAATTTTTAAGTTCTTGTTGGACCAGGGTCTATTTGTGGGGCTGCTGATTACCGTTTTGGACTTCGTGTGACCCTCTCCATGGGTTTTAAAGCCAGAGTGGATATCTCTCCTGCACTTTTTCTTGCTTGCGTGCAGTGATCCCAAAGGTCGCATCTGGTGCTATATCTGCCTTTTCCACCAATAGGGGTGTACACTAAACGTGTGTCTACCACAGGCTGGCTGGGACCCTTCTCACATGCAACAGTCAGGAGTCGATCTCCCGACGCAGTGGTGACTAACTTGTTCACTACCCGAATAGAAAATACGGGTAATGGCCAGGATCCACCAAATGCGGTTTTTTCGCGACGAAAATCGTGATACTGTTCCAATAATGTTGGCCTACACCAGATACGGATTTGTATCACGATTTTTTTGGCGATTTTTTCCACGTGTTTCCGCAATATTAATCAGAGATGGAAACGGTCCTCACTCAAAAACCGGAAAGTCACTAAATTTTACTCACTTTACAAAGGAAAGTGATGAAATATAAACGATTTAACAACAAATGAAAGGCCGGAAAAGTGTATTTTCAGCAACCAAAAACCGGAATTCCGGCTAAAACTGGAAGATTTCAATCTCTGATTTATGCTACATTCGGCGATTTTCTTTTTACATATCGAGGGAATCTATCTGGTATTCTGTCTCCACGAATCGACTATTCACTAAATATAACCGATCGACTATTCGATCACTTTTCAACCCCTGTGTTATGTAAAACAATAGGTTCAATAACAATGAACATTCCGCTCAGACAAACAATATGCTGTGTACACAGCAATCTCCACGATCCATACTCATAAATTTAGCCTCATGTGGCCTATGGACAGCCCTTCTCAAATCCATACATGAATAGTGTAGCCACCGACCTCAACTTCCATGGTACATCTTGGTACATCTTCTTTAATCATTTCACATTCCACTGACCCGGACGAATTGTTTTTTACCTCGGTCCGAAAAAAACCGGTAAAAATGCTGCTTCTAAATATCTTTGAAATTCGAATTCATCCATACGATAAATTAGAAACCCAACTGATGGAAAAGATCTTTTGACTCCATCTCCATCGAAATCAAAATACATGTACATTGACATGAGGTAAGACGCTAAGACGGATACAAATAGCAGGCTGGCAGCGACCAGCAATGTCAACCACAATCTATCCCCATGCAAAACTGATTAGAAAAACCAAATCATTCCTTTTTTATTTCACCAATTATTATTAACGTTTTAATAAAGACCAATGCAAGTGGAATTTAGTCATTAAAATGTACAATTTATTTACAAATACATTATAAAAAAATTACAAATAAATACACAATAAATACATTTTAGAGCTATGTACACATTCAAACGAGAATTATCCCAGGGGCTAAAGAGTCCATCGCTGCTGGAAGAGTGAACAAGTTTGAACAGAGTTCACAGCCATGCACCCTGACCTTTCCAACTTGACTGGTTCCCTGTGCTTTTTTTTGAGCTCATGGACGTTTTAGGTTACCCATCAAAGAAGTCTATCGACGCATGCGCGATAGACTAATGAACCCAATATTATTAAAGTTGCGAAACAGTTCGTTGTGCAAAGAAGTCGGTTATCTTCGACTGTTTTCGGTGCGCTTGTAGTTTACCAGTCTTGGCGAGACGTCTCAGATACTCGAAATCCTTGCCTACGCATTGTGGTAGAATCGGGACAAATGTCTGCATAAACGAGTGCATCCGAGCCAGAGTTTCCAGGTACTGTGAAACACTTCTGATAGCATTCTCATCCTCAACATAGACATCTTCATCATCATCACTATCATCATCTTCATCATCATCATCACTCTCAACATCATCAAAGTCAGCTTCAGTGCCTGTTGGACCACATGTTGGGACGTCATCATCAATGCTGACCCATTCCTCCCAGGTCATATCAGAGCCACACATTTCCCGGAGTATGTCATACTTTATGAGCATCTCTGCCTGCTCTCTTGCTTCTCCCTTCAAGGCCTGCAACCTCTCCACTTGCCTCGGTCGATATTTTTCCATGACTCTGTAGTAGGACAAAGTCGACAGATCAGTTTAGGATGAAAAGAAGCAAATTTAAACGAAACTACTGTACAGTAAAATCAGCATTGGGAGAACTCTCCATTTTTCATTACAAAAAGTACGTCGATGACAGTAGGTTCGCCCAATTGAGCACAAAATACTAAGTAAAAATCAATTTGGTGATTGAAAATTAGTATGCGAATGGCAGTAGTTCGCCCAATGGCTAGTACGCCAAATGCAGATTTTCTGTACTATATAATAGAATAGATTGTAAACTCGATAGCATTAAAACATTATTAAAATCACTTGCTTTTACTAGGTACCACATGCTAAGGACGTGTATAATATATCCTTATTATACCTTTTTATGCTTTCGTTGCCAACAAGGTCTTCGAAGCTCTTTATCTTTTTCCACAGTGTACCAGGTATTTTCTCCAAGGACACTAGTAGAAAGTTGCGGACTCGCTTCATTGCTGCTGCAAAATCTGAAGTCGTCTTGATGTCATCATCACCAGTTGCTTCAGGCTCCTCGTCATTCAGACAAATAATATCATCAGTATCTTCGCGGAATTCAATATGTGATGTCTCTTGCTGTTCACCTGTGGGAACCTTCAGCTCTTCCTGCTTTATTTGGGAACTTTTTGCTTCCTGCTTAATTCTCGCACTTCCGTTGAGATCGGCTGGTTTCCTGTCCAATGCTTGCTGATTTTGATATTCATGGACTTTTTCGTCCTTCACTACACTTGGCTGTCTCTGCAGTTTTTCTCCCTTTTGTGGTCTGGTAAAGCTGTCTTGGGTTAATCTGGGTTGCTCAGTGATTTTGACCTCCGGACGTGCTTGGCCTACATTTTCATCAAGTCTTGGTCTCTTTGTGATGAAATCATACGTTCTGTAGGCTTTTCGTTTCGGAGGCATCTTGGAAACATTACAAAGGATTTAATCTAGACTCGACGCATGCTTCGGCTTTTATAGCATGAGATTTATGAGTAAAACAGAGTGCATCATAAAAGCACGACAGACTGAGCCCAGAAACCACGTGAGAAATTCACCACTAAACACTGAGAAATTCACACACACCAAAGACAGTGAGAACGCGTATCGTATGTGTGAATGTGTGAATTTCTCATGGGCGTGTGGGGTGTCTAAAATGCCACAGTACCAAGTTATGAGAAATTCACAAAACGCGTCAGTTCGTGAGTTTGTAATTAAGTAAAAACTTTAAAACATGCGGAACAAAAAGACACAAACAGTTATAAAAACGATGTCCGACTAAGTTAATAACCAACACTAAAAAACATTACCTTCTTGAACGACCATTTTTCCAAGGTTTTTATGGGTAGTAAGTTTACATGCATGTTGTAATCACATAGAGATTCTGTCTCAAAACGACCATTTTTAGATGTTTTTTCTGTGTTTTTCTTCTTTTTTTTTCTAAGTTAACGTGCATACTGTAATGCCTGGGTCAATATCCCACTGACACTCGCTCATATCCTCGGGCTGGGTTATGGGATCTTAATGTAATGAAAACCTTTCGCTATTTGCATTGCTCAACATGTATAAAGTAAACTAAAGCTAGGTTTGTCTTAATCAAGTATAGAACAGGGTCCTTGGAAAAAAGAGGTTTCTGTGTCAAATTAATGAAATCTGATCCGGTTGTATGTGAAGAGAAACCTTCACTGAGAGATGACGAGTCATTATCTGTTTGTACCAGGAAATTTGGGCCAATTTAGCACAAAATACCGAAGAGTGGACAGAATCATAAATTGTCTAGCTTAATCCTCTAAAAAGCCAGCTTTGGCTGAGAATGGTTTTAAGAACCCATTGAAGAAGCGATGGAGAGCCCATGGTGGGCTTTGCTGTTTTAGAGAATTCCTTGGGGAAGGACAGAAGTGGATTGTTGTATGCGTTTTTTGGCTCATTTGGCATAATTGCCAAAGAGCCTATAGAATCATGAATTGTCCGTCGTTGTCGTTGTCGTCGTTGTCATTGTCATTGTCATTGTCGTCGTCTGTGCACAGCTGTCCTGAGCACACTACTGATCATAGAGACTTCATATCTTACACACATAT
>JBCAUI010004818.1:0-10249 GCA_038406195.1 Haplosyllis anthogorgicola
CCTTCCCTCAGTGAGCAAGCTCAAGCTATCATGGGGTGTACTTGGAGCACTTACCAGAAGCCTAGATCCACTTAGCTACCACCATGTCTAAGGGTGAAATAATAAGACACGAGCGGTATTGCCTTAGACTGTTTTATAGAATGCTGAACGCATGTACATGTGAGTGGTCATGTGTTCCCGGCAGCACTGGCTGCTTATTGGCTGGGTTGACCTTTATACTGACACGGTAACCACAGCTACGGGTAAACAGAATAGACTGGCCATAAGTCCCTAGATTGATGGGGCTAGATTGATGGGGGACTTCACTTGGTTATTCGGCGGGAAAGAGGGCAGGTTGTTACGCTAACAAAAGTCACCGCTAGACAGTATCCACATGTCCAGAACCGGTAGGTCCATTTATCGCCGTATCCAGAACACAACTTGTCCATCCATCATATTTATCCCACTTCCATCGTCTGCAAGTCTACCAGAAAATACGACTTGTATTTAAAAGGACCAGACGAGATATGCCTCATAAATTTCGACAGATCGATTCCTAAAAAAGAAACCCATTTACAATACAAAGGGAAACAACAATGAATTCAAATTCCATGATGTCTGGGGATTCAGCATGAATCATACTGTATTACAATGCTGTCAAATTGGGAAGAAATCTGTCCGAAAATTTTACGGGAATTTTCCATGATTCATGTTGGGATGTATTCAGATCTATTCAGAAATCTATGCTAAAGTAAGAGAAAATTATGGAATATGACTATGAGTACCATATATATTGATGTCTAAGATATTGCTAGAGTTCAGTCCTGGTGAAGAGAGAAATGGATAGGAAGGTGGAAACATTGAGTTTGGGAGGTCTAATGATGCATACAGATTATTGATAAGACTGCACTGAATGCGAACTTTGTGAGCCTTTGTCAATCTGGTTGCCTTGCAAGAGTGATTTCTCCCCATAGATAGGAAGCTAAGTGCAGAGCCTGCCAAATCATTGTCATGTAAATTCCTCCTGCCTTTTGTCAGTAAGCGCAAGTCACTACCATTGATCTGTCCAGCCCAGGTCAACGGTCCGTGTATGAAGTGGCCAAAACGTTTAATCTTAAGTAGGATTTAATGTTGGGGTTTATAGGTTGTATTTTAATCATAGAACCCTCGATGGCGTAAATCAATAGTTACCAGAATTGAATAGAATGCTACAATGAAGTTATGGACAATGTGCACCAGTGTAGAGGCAAATAAAGATTAATTGGAATGCAGGGCCAGAGACAGGTTTCATGGAGACTTTGGCAAAAGCAAAAAGTAACTTTGATACGGCGAGGTATTCACCACACCATACTGATGGAGAATTGCAACTGAAACAACTGTGAAAACATCGCCAAAGTCTTACATTGTATGTCGGTTAATTCAATTACTTTGGTTTCTGTTTTTGAAGCTGTTTATTTGATTTCGATCCAATGTGGAAGTCAAGATATCTCTGTGAATCACGAAGTGTAATTGTTGTTCGCGCTGATATTGATCTCGAAAATGAGAATATTTTTTGATTGGCGTCACTTTCAGAATTTGTTAAGTGTGAAATCGAGGAAGTGGGCGATGAAAGTTTTCTAGTGTGTACATTTTCATGATGACATTTACAATTTTTATATTACTGTGAAACCCACCTAATATTATGTTTTACACTGTTTTCAAAAACTTTATGATTTCTGTGCAATATTTCCTAAACGTGAACTGAAATCTAATGAAGTTGGAAGGTTTTGTATTTGGAGTACAATGTTAAAAAAAACAACTTATGGACAGAAAAAAAAAACCGTGATGAAAGTTATTATTTGCACTTGAAAAACCCTGTATGGTTAACTGATATAATAATGAATTTTGTGCTTTCCACAACAGTGGACTTCTGTCACTAAGTTAATGGCTGCGGTGGAAAATTGCCTGTACTGTACCGACTCAATTATTTTACCATGGGGGGGGGGATGACTTTTTGTCAGTGATAAAGGGAAAGCAAGATAAAAGTGCGGTCAGTGACGATAAGTCCCATCGTCTGATAAGAAAGATTATTTTCAAATTGAAAGTAAATCATGCCATTATGCTGCAACAGGATGACATGTGTGACATCACCATGCCCTGGTGTGTAGTCTCTGTGGTAATGACCACTTTCCAGTGTTACTTGTTTTTGGTCAGAAATATTAAGGCCGGTGTAGCCTAAATTAAATCTAATTTTGTGACAGTGGGCAAAAAATAGGTCTACAATAACATAACGCAAATGAATTGTACACTGTTTTATATTGCAAAAAGAATCAACAGATTCTTTGCCGCATTAAACCTCCTCAAACAAGGATTGAAAAGCGGAAAGAATGACCGTTGTGCTTGTCAAGCAGCTTGCAGTGTTCTGGAGCTTCACAGCAGCTTTATTTGATTATTTGTCACAGGAAATGTTGTGAGACTCGTCTTATGTGTTAGAGAATGAGTGGAAAGTAACGAATACTTTTTGCCGTGGATATTTCTTAACGTTTGTGACTGTTTGGCATTACCAGCTTTTAAAGGGAGAACAACATCTACATGTAATAATAAAAAGTTGCTTCAGTGTTTTGGCCTAGGTAAATTGCAGATTTATGTAAACCAATTCTTCAAAAAAACCCCAAAAAACCCTGTCCCTCTCGCAGCCTCCTCAACCTGCTCCTTCAACAGGTCTCTACCACTTGTACCGCCTTGTAAACTGTTGATTGACACCGTTTTGCGCATCAGTACCTGAGGCATAAACTGGTATCTAATCCTATACTTTTAATGAAATTTGTTGCAATGTTTGTCGAGTACACACGTATCAACTGCGTGATGTTGGAATTTTGTCCACAAATAAATACATTTTTCAAAAATACGTATCACCGGTTAAATCGAATTTCAACAGCTAATGTGGACTCCACATAAAAATTGGGATGTCGCGAAAATTACTTAAGAATTGAGCCACAATTTGTGTGAAATGTACCAAGTGTCCATCGCCCAGTGTCATTAATACAAACATTTGGACGTTAATAGATCATTGAGGCTTTTACTTCAACACATGCACAAGAATCATCTTTCTGGAGATTACCCCGTAAATCTAAAAAAGTGACGTGCTCAGATTCTTTAGTCGGTAAGCAGAGACTTTATGGATGAACCCCGTATTTGGTACCACGGTTACCACATCGTATTTATGAAATTAATGACCAGTAAATCTGAGGGGAATATGAAGCACGTACAATGTCCAGGCCACTGCAAGACAAGTTGAGCTTTTTATGAGAGAAAGCTTTCCCTACTAATTACATACTGTATGGTCTTCGCCTGGGAAAGTATGAATATTTTTTGACACGTTGAAATGAAGCAAATTTAAGATATACACAACTGAAATTTAAATTGTCGCATTTGCTTTAGCTGTAGAAGATTTTTGCATTGCAATGTGGAGTTAATGTACCAAGATGGCAGAGAGTATCAAGATACTCTCTGAAGATGGTCCAGCTCGTAAAACCCGAATCCGTTATCATTAAGAATATTGTGTATCATGCCCCTCAAGTAGACATAAACGGCTGTGTAGTGAATATTTCAGTCGATTTTGCTTATTTGGGTAAATGAGGGTATTGTGATGACAAGAGTAGTGTACTTCACTCCTTGGTCAATATGGTTCTCCGGCGGGCAATAAAAATTTATCACGTTCGATAATATGGAATTTATTCAATGGCTCAGCGAAAAGTAGCAGTTGTGATGTAGTGGGGATTTGGAATTTGACAACGAATTTGTTACCAAAGTTGAACCCCGAGTGGATGTACACATTTGGACATTTGGTGCTCAGAAGCGTATAAATTTGTGACAGTATCAGGTACAATATCATCTGTTACTCGGCTGGCTTCAATACTTTTCAACAGAGTTGATTCGAAATCAAAGGGAACTGAGTTCGATTTGCCAAATTAACACCCCGCACGTACTGAATGGACAGATGGGATTTCGTAATATGCATGATTGGAATCATATAAAAACAGTCGTATATTTCTGGTGTTACATTAGTGTAAGTTATGAAACATTCTAGTTCCCATTAATTTGAAGTAGTGTTTTTACCCAAATGCAAATTGCACCAGTTAAAAGTGTCATTAGATGCGTGCAGATGATAAATGAACATTTTTGAGATTTTATATTATTAATAAGGAAATATTGCTGCCTAGGGAAGTGGTTGTGGAATGTTTTATTGGGCTTTGAATTAATACAGTGGGTAATTACGGGAATAATACTGCAGTGAATCTTGCGAAGTAATTAAAAACAAAAGCAATAAGAAGCGAAGAGAAAGTTTACAGCTTGAAATGAAGAACAATGAAAATTGCTTAAAAAGCGTAATGTGCTCATACTTATTAAGGAGCCTACTTTTTAACGTTATCTTGCTACCATACAACTGCAGCTGATAGTTCCAAAATATATAAGTCAAAATAAAAGCCATATTGTAGTCGAAATACATACATGTAAATGGTTTTGTGAACATGTTTCATCGGACAGGTTTTGTTTTATGGATGGTACAAAAACCTACTGAGCTATGATGTTCAGCAAAATCTCTTTTAATTAATTTGCATTGTTTATCCGCAGTTCTTATTTGTTTCACTCGGAACCCAGATGACAATGCGTGATTAATTCGCTTTCATCGCTACAACAATGTCTGACAGCACAACGGTGGTGGATGACATGGAGGGGCGTAATCATTGTGTAACGGTAAATAGTGTAGATACACTGGATGCTAATTATTCGTTTGCAATAACATTTCCCCGCAATTAGTTGATTAGAAACGGGATACAATTTCTCGTTATTCCCGCTAATGAAGCTGATATAATATAGACTATCAGGAGTCACTTAACTGTGGAAGATCATATTGCGACACCTTTTTATTTGGTGCTTGAATGATGCAGGTGCCAGTGCTTACGTAATTCTTGCGAATAGCTCGAGGAAATGTCAAGTATTATTGCTGACATTTATCTCATGCTTGTTAAATCTCGATGCCCATTTATTACATTATGCAGCTGGACATTTTCTATTTATGAAGTCTTTGTGCGCAAGGAGTGTACGCCACCAATCACGTGCATATTTTCATTCCGTTCGTTGAGAAAACGCTTGTATTCAGACACCTCTTCACGAAAAATACTGCAAAAGTAGTGCCATATTGAGCAATTGGACTTCTATTGAAAGTAATTACTTTATGTATTGGGGAAAAATTTAGAAGTGATTGACTAGAATTTTTTGTGATTGAATGCTAACAGTAGTGCAGGTGGCTGACACGATTAGAAAATGGCCCCTGTAATATTTACTTAATTTTACTATGTAAATTTTGAAACTTGAAATTTGTCAACGGCAGTTACTGCGTGCGAGGGCGAGATTGTTTGATTGTTCATTTCTGCTTTAGGTGGAACGGTATCTCTTGAAAACACAGCTTGATTATGTTAAGAAATTGATTGAAAAATTGATTTATGGACGAACAGTGCTTTTCCTTTCATGACCAAGGAGGGTTACGATCAATTAAATATCTTCTGTAGGAGAGCCAAACGTGTTACTTTGCAAGTTTACGAGAAAGTTTGCGTTATGTTGTATCTGAGACTATTAATCCTCAGTTTACATGACTGCTCCTTAGGATTGTTTTGAAAAAAAAAGAAGATATTCTTCGTGATTCCTCAGTTTTATCTCCCAAGTTCATTTGTAGTTTCATTTTAAGTGCCTCGAGAGAAACTACGCAAATTGCATTGGTTTTCAGATAAAAACATTTAGTATTCTCTACTTTTTTCTGTGTGGTGTAATGACTTTTGAAACAATTTTAGATATCCTACAAAACGTACAGTTCGTGGCTGCTACAAAATATACGTAACAAATGCTTAACACAGGTGCTGGGAACAAGTGCATTGGAAACGATACGATTTGAAGCTAATTTCCTGTAATATCTTTATATTGTCGGAGGATTTCAGTAATGGTCACGGCGCAGAACATAAATGGCGCATGTAATGTCTATTTGCCGAGGAAATTAGCCTTCACCGATGTCAGGTCTTTATGTAATGCGCATAGGAAACTTTCAGACTTGGAAGGTCAAATTTGATGGCCCATCCAGACAGAATTTTGTTTTTCAGTTTTACCTATCTTCTAATCTACGAATTTCTTTCGATTCCTGTGGTAACTCTTTGTACTCAAATGGTGTTGGACATCTTTTATTCTGCAGCATGTAAACGGCATGGCCTTCAAGACTGACTTCTGGGATTAAGTCTTAGTTTCATCGTGCTAACTTATTGTGTGAGGAACTTGATCTCCTTCCTTCTTACCTTCAGAACCGTAATACCTATTTTGTGCTTAAACCTTCGTAAGTTTCTTCTTACACTAGGTTGAAGCATGTAAAATAGTAAAATACATGCATCAATTTAAAATATGGTTGTGTATTTTGCTATGATTTTCATTCCTTAAATTCCACGTAAAAGTCATCTATCATTTTTGTAACATTTGTACTCCTCCAACTTAAGTGATATTACTGTTATCCCATTTGCTTTGGAAAATTACACCCCACCCCAAAAAACACGAGTTGTTGTCACTGAGGTGCCCGGCAGCCTAATATGTACCAGCCTCAATTTCACACCTCGGTTAATTGATTCTAATCTCTGCTCATGAAACTGCTTGATGTAGGTTAATGTATCAGGTATCACATGTGTGACATCGAATTCGGGATGACTTTGTAGACTATTGTTTCAGTGATCGTGGTGGTGTTCCTTAACTGTCAATTAGTGCAGCTCCACTGCATGCAACCCCACTCACAGGATTAAAGTTGCAGCCAATTAATACTGCTTCGACAACAGATCTGGAGGGCAACTGGAGTGTTGCTATGTCAGCCAAGAGCTTCCAGACCTCTTAAGTTATATTGTAATTTGATGTCAATGTCGGTGATGTATTGCCTGCTCAATTGTCAATTAGCAGGAATTTAAAGTCAAGATTAGCTGAGCTGCCAGATCCGTGGTTCAGCATGCACTCTGCATAAGAAGTGGCGTTGTTAAAAAGGTGGTTGAGACATAATCAAGCAATATTGTTCTTTCGAGAGTAACTTTTGCGTCACTGCATAATCCTCATTTAATAATAATTGAATTATTGAAAACATCTGTAGGGGTACAATGCGTGTTTCACAAAGATATATGAAAGACAGAGATGTATGTGTGTAAGAAGTAATCTAATTTATTAATGTACACAATTTTTGTGCCCTTTTTTCGCTTGTTGATTTAAGTTTCCAGTCCACCTTTCTGTGTCGCCCAGTTTCCGTGTTCATTTGCCGGAGAGGCAGCTGATTGACTTGGCAAAGATTCATGGTTTCTGGGTCTTTGAATTAACAGAGGATTTGAGATTAATTGCCATCCTAATTCGGACTTTGTGAACACTGGCCTCCAGTGTTGCTGACGACACAAATCAATCACTGTAAAAAACTTTTATGAGGACTTAATTGCTTTTAGATTTGACATTTACCAGCTTAAAGCTCCTTCCCGTAAAGCCACTGCAGCGGGGCATTGGGGTCTTGGGTCAAGGCTTTAAAGACAATTACAATGGTTATATATGGCAACACGAAGTTTTATGGGAATATGTTAGTGCGTGTGGGTGACTGTTGAAGGCCTTCTCTTGTTATACTTCAAGGAAAACCAAAGGAAAGCGGTTATGAAGGATGTGAAATAATTTCACCCCGTAACAAAGCAATATTTGTAAAGAGCCGCAAGTACATCTAGGTAATTCCGCTGCATTTTCTTGAGTATCGAGTCTTTTACGAAAGGATTTTCTCCTCCATTGGTTCTTCTCACCACAACCCTAGAAAACGCAGGATCTGGTAAAGGAAAATCTTTGGTGTATACGTACTTTGCACTTGCAAACATTCAAATTATAACAGTGACATGTGGTCTTTTGGCAGAATTCGTATTTCGTTATTTATGGATTGCGTGCTTAAACGTTATATAACCATCAATTACGTTGTAGGTAATATTACCATATTGGAGCATATATATATAGATTGTAAAAAAGGTATCTGAATAGTTTGTTCTGAAGCCCCCATGATATAAAAGCAGCAAATGTCGTGTACTAATATAATAACATGCCAGATATCACCGTTCCC
Organism: Haplosyllis anthogorgicola; assembly: GCA_038406195.1. Taxonomy (NCBI): domain Eukaryota; kingdom Metazoa; phylum Annelida; class Polychaeta; order Phyllodocida; family Syllidae; genus Haplosyllis; species Haplosyllis anthogorgicola. Next base: position 8,117 of record JBCAUI010004818.1, read on the forward strand.
TGCTAATGAGACATTTTTATTTTTATAATGAAGCGTTTTGTTTGACATATCCTGCACAAGGGTCGTTTTCTCATGATCCTATGAGGATTTATAATAACAAATAATCAGCATTACGATTAGGACTGTATTTTCGTAACCGAAAAAAATGTTTTGTATTACTACATTGTATCACATTAATTGTTGAAGTGCACGTATCTTTTTTTCACTTATTAATGACGTATTAAGTCTTAAGTGCTAGGAAACTGAACTATCTGAGATATGAATTGGTGGCTTTAATAGGAAGTATTGCAAAACGTTCTTACGACAGTTTATCATGCTCGATGACTGCCGAAATGGTACCCCTTGTGAAGAAGGCGTCATAGAAATTGAACTGAACACGCCGTGCAATTCTGTATCCAGTAATTAGCGTAGTACTTGTTTTATACAAATAAATTCTGTTTTATACAAATCTGTAGATTCAAGTTATGATGAAATACTATGTTGAAATACTATTTTACACGTTTCTTATTTAAATGCCTTGTCAGAAGCTTCACTGTTCAAGTGTTGGTGCTAACTTGGACGGTTTTGTAATAATACCTTGTATGTTAACGCAGTGATGAAATGCACTGGTGTAGGCGATGTATCATCGTAGGTGAAATTGTTTCCAGGTACCATGGTGTAAAAGGTATATCAAAATGTAATCAGTTACTGGTGTATGTAGACATGTACTTTAAAGCATTTTTATCTCAAAAAGGGGGTCATCTGATGGATCATCAATTCCAAGGCAGACCTGTTATATCCCCAAATTTGGGCAATTTAACAGCTGTCAGGGATGACATCACCATGCACCAATGTAATGGCCACTTGTCATTTGTCATGGGCAATCTCATAGGTGAGAAGATTCCGCACTGGTAAGTTTCCCCTTGGGACGAGTTAAAGGTTTAATGATACCAAAATGGAAAGAGAAGTTCCTCGGATCGTTAAATATGAGATGTTCGGATAATTGTACCTTGTGGTGAACCCAATTGGGTGGATGGAAAATTTCAGTCTACTTTTTCAAGTTCTCAAATAAAGGGAAAAGGAAAAGTTGCAGACCCAAAGTAAAGCACCCCAAGATAAGTGTCATGAAGCTGGCACGATTGCCACAGAGTTTGTTAAGCAGCCTGCAGTGTTTTGAAGTTTCACAGCAGCTTTTATTTGATTATTTGCCACAGGAAATGTTTTGAGACACATATGAGGTAGTGAAGAGCCAGTGGAAACAACAGGCTCCCGATGCTTCTTGTTATGAAGTGTCTGTTCCGTCACTTTTTCGAAGACGAAGACGTCAGTGTCATGAGCAAAACGAATATGCTTGATGTGGTTAAAGGAACGCTGCTTTTTCAAAAAACTGTTACATTACAAAGCCAAGATGTTCACCAATTATTGATAAACTTCTGTGTTTAAGTCCTCTGGTAACCCCATAAAATATTGAAAAATTATACAACACCACAGAAATATTGGAAATTTATACAGGGTAATGGGGGACGAACAGGGAACTAATCCTCTCATAAGTGGCAAACATTGTCCCTCTCGCAGCCTCTTCAACCTGCTCCTTCAACAGGTCTCTACCACTTGTACCGCCTTGTAAACTGTTGATTGAGTTCTCTAAGACTCAAGAAGAAAAAACACGGTGTATATTCTTTAAATACCATCGTTCCTTCAGGACTTCTATTTTGGAACTACTTTCCTCTCAAACTGAGTAATGGCATGATAAGACAGTCATGTAGCGTCTTGTAGGTAAATTGAAGTAGATATGTTTCCCTTCCTTTAAGTACCTATGTATTAAAGCAATTGTTTACGTATTTTCCGGTTCAAATCTGTTTTTTTGTCAGTGTCGGCATGGGAGTGTTTTTCTATGTCGTACATTTATCTTGAACTCATTTGTCTTATCTCAGAATTCTGGGAAATAAAAAAGTTTTCATTATTCAATATTCAGGTACTTATCTCTTCATGCAAGATTCATTGCAATATTGTCTGGCGATAATATGTTTATCATTGTGTCGTGGTTTGTGGTTATGGCTGGAAGGTATCACAAATTGATCTGCCCTACCACACAGTGAGGCATTCTCTGCCCTCACTTTACCAGCACATGTCCAATGATGCATGACATTGTCT
>JBCAUI010004829.1:0-10248 GCA_038406195.1 Haplosyllis anthogorgicola
TCCATTTTTGAGTTACATGAGTCACTCAACATTAAAGGAATTCTTGGGCATACAATAATAATCGAATGTTAATAAGTATTTATTTAGGTGTATGAACAGGAATTTCGCCACATGTGGGGCCAGTTAAGTTTTCACTTTTAAGTTTAAACTTCAAAAGGCAGCGCATAATTCATCCCAGGGGGCAGAATTCATCCCAGGGATCGATTATGTGCCACGCATGGCCCATCCTAGGATGAAATCTGCAGTGCAGATTTCATCCCTAGATGAAATCCCTGGATGAAATCTGCGACGCAGAGTCTGTCCGGCGCAGATTCTATCCTGGTACAACGTCTTATCCATTCAGCCAATACTTTGCCACGGAAAACAAATTTGCCTTTCCTAATTAAAATGCAAGCTTTCCCGGAATCGAAGAAGAAAGCATAGGTAAGATAGGGCGTTGTAGATAGGGGAAACCCAGGCTCCATTGTTCATCTTTTTGTTTTCTCATGTGTCCTTATTACAATATCTGAGATGCAACGCAAGACTTGCCAGTAAGTTACTGTACCTGGACTACTGGCATCAATTAGAATAACCTTGTTTTTTATTCACCGGGTACAGGAAACAAAACAAAAGAAATCTTCTTCAAATCGTAATCTGCTTTTTGTTAATAAAGCTACCCTTTGTGTGATGTTCGGTTTTTGTTTTGCTGCTTTGGTTACGATATCCAAACTAATGTGCTGGAGAAAGGTAATCTGTTTAACATCGCTTCTCTGGGGATGAATGACATTCTGTTTGGGATTTATGAAAGTTTCTTAACATCATCTGATCAAATAGATATATCAGTTATATACTTGACTAGATATCGTATCAGTTCGCACTGCAGTTGTAGTTGATAAGCTGTCCTTATCATTAGATATTCTATGCGAATACTGAGTACCTGGAGTTTGGCTCGGCTCATAACATCGTTGGAAACAATGATTCGAACTACGTTTACGTAGTAGGCTCCAAGAACTGGACATACAGTTACAATACGGTTATTGTTAGAGGACCAAAAGTTGAGAACAAAGCCCAAGATAAAGTCTGTAACGGTAAGTAAGGATTAAACTGACTCAACTGTCAACTAAACCAGATCATGAAAATTCAGGTATGTATGACAACGGAAGAACTGTAAGACGTCCCATTGGCAAGCATAAGAATACATCGCTAAATGCTTTTGTTCGGTATTTCACGGGATGTTCCCTTTTTTACTAAATCATTGTCCAATGGTCCCCCGAAGGAAACCCATGTCTTTGGTAGATATAAGGCTGATCAATATGTATGTAACAGGGAAAAAAATATTATCAGTTTTTGAAAACAATTTTGCTAATTTTGGCATTTGCTTAATTGAATTCAATTGTTTGACAGATAAGTTAATGAATTTATTAAAAACTGTCCATTAAACATGTATGAAACAGTAATTCAATATGAAAACAAAAGACGCTCTCGCTCTGGCATTATCCGAGCGAAATGAGGTTGACAAATCTCTAAACTGATCTAACCTAATCGCGAAATGTCTCGTTAAGATTCTCCTCCTCAATTGAGAACCACCGTAGGATATCTTGTAGGGAATATCGTTCCCTCATTCCCCAGCTGCAGGTCGCACACAGCTGGAGATTTAGATGGTGCAAGATGAAGACTGTTGGCTTTTTTATTCACCGTGTACAGAAAACACAACAAAAGAAACCACTAATAACAATCTGCTATTTTAAAGAAATAAAGCTCACCTTTGTTTCACACCCGAGTTCATGTTAATTGCTGCTATGACAAAACTAATATGCTGGCGAAAAAAATCCGTTTAACATGGCTTTTCCGGGAATGGATGATATTTTGTTTGGATGGATGAGAAGGGTTTTTTTACATCATCTAATCAAGTACTTATATCAGCAAAAGCTACTCGATTGGATATTTTATTAGTTCGCACTGTAGTTGGTTTACGATTGTCGATATGGGACCAATAGTTCAGAACAAATTCCAAGATAAAGATAAAATGTGTAATGGTAAGTATGCAAGAAGGCATTAGGATGCCCCTTCCTCCTTGATTTATTTCATGTAATTCCTAAAAATTACCCCAGATTGCACCATTGCATGATCAGTGTGCTCACATAAATGTGTTTCTTTCTTTTATTGTGGTCCTTAACTCCTGCCGAAATAGTCTAGTTGATAGCATGCTGGCTTTGTAACATGGCTGAAATTATGGACAGGGTTTGAATCCAACACAAAATATTTTGGTGAAAATGTAAATAACTGAAACTTTTTTTCTTTTCTTTAATCTCATTCATGTTAATTTGTTTGGATTATCTTTTGAGTGGTATAGTTTTTATCAGAGATTTTAACCCTAGATCTAAGCATTGTACAAGCATGAGGGATGTGCTGGCTCATGAAATTCTTGGTCATAACACAAGCAAACGAGGATGTTTTGACTACACTATGCTACAACATTGTCATGCATGAATGTTCCTCATGGTGTGGCATTGCCATGCCTACTTAATCCTTCATGCAACTGTTCTATTGATGCACCTTTTGCCCCTCAAAATCTATCCCATAATTTAAAATTGATGAGGAAAGAATGTTGTGTGGATCTGGTCTATTCAATATGTTACCAGTGTGTGGTTAAGGAATACAATATGGACCTGTATTGCATTTGCATTCAGTCTAAATGTAATGTGGATCTAGCCCATTCAGCATGTCAACATAGGTTGAGGAATTAATGTAATTTGGATCTGGTCCATTCAATATGTCACCAGTGTGTGATTAAGAAATATAATGTGGACCTGGCCCATCCCATATTGCATTTGCATTTAGTTTAAAAGAAATAAATGCAATTTGGATCTGGTCCATTCAATATGTCACCAGCATATGATTAAGGAATATAATATGGACCTGTTCCGTCCCATATTGCTTTTGTAATAAATAAATAGTGTAATAAATTAGAACACTGATGCAGTGAAGTTGGTTTGTATAAAAGATATACTTAAAAATAAAATATTGTTCTGATCCACTAAACAAGTAAACAATAGTTGATGGATAAATATATTTTGACGGAAATAGGGTTGGCTCCCATTACAGAAAATCCTGGATACACCTCTGGTGATATTTTTTATGTACTCAATTAATACCAAATCTATTTAATGACTGTTTGAATGACTATCTTATAATAAATATATTTAAATGTAGCAGTGAACATATTATTCAAATATTGGTAATTCATCAACACGCCATTACATACCTTTTACCATATATATGTTTCTGCCAGTAATGAAATAATTGAATGATTTTATAAAAATAGGTATTGAATTTAAATAGAAAATGAAATAAAAAAATTAATTTCCACTTATTCTTTCATCGGGTATCGAACCATGACCAATGTCTATTTCTTTCATAGTCCAATGCTCTACCAACTGAGCTATCAAGTAAGACACTGGTGCCCCTTTAAACTATTTAAATAAACACTTTAAACTGGAAGTATTATTTTCGTTCCAAGAAAAAGTACAGATAGCAACATCTCCTTAGGAAAAACCGTGGGAGTAAGGAGCATCCTAATGGATTCACCATACAGTAGAGGCTTACTCAATTGTCAACTATCTCTCGAAAATCAGGCACTTCCAAAAATAAAAGAATTTCAAGATACACATGCGCGCCCCATATAACGACCCAGAGTTTTGAAGGAAAATATCAAAAGGCGCCCCCTCCAACCATCTCAAGGCGCCGTAGCGCCCCTTCCAACGAGAAATCCTAGATCCGCCCCTGAGATATGCCATTGACAAGCCAGCTGAAATTACATTGGGTTTTTTTCATTTTTTTGTACATCAAGATATGGATAGTGGCGTTTAGATTTTCTAACAGAACTTTGAATGTGCATTTATATCTCGCTCAATTATTTCAATTAAGTTAATTCAATTAATTTCAATTTTTAATCGATTAAAACAACAAGAATGGTAAAGTAGAGGTGTGTGACCTTGTGACTCTGTCTTGGCTAAATCTTGAATAAATTTGTGTTCCTTGACTTTAATAATCACTAACATTCATAAGTTGCCGTGGCCTCAAAGGCCACTGTGAGTGTACCTTTCTTGAAAAACTAAGTTTTTTGAATTCTGTGCATACGTGCAAAGGTACTCGAGTTCGTTCAGAATAACAAAGGTTTCAGCGAATACATAATGACACAGCAACATTCCAAACCTATTAAAAACACTGGGGAATTTTCACTTATTAGTTCCAAATCCACTTTGATACTTTAATCTAGATAAAACACATTTTAATAATAGATACCTCCCATAATTGTGAAAAGTCCTTTTGATTTTAAACCATCTTTATTCTGTTATATTTGTGCACTTCAATCTATGTTGACTTTTACTTACTGAAAACGTATTAGGCAAACATTTGTTTGACAATTTCTAAGATGTGTGTACTTATGTAAGACCTTATGTATTAGAATAGAAAAGACTAAGCACAATGTGAACAACTCTAAAGAAAAACCAGGTGACAAGTGCTTTGTAAATTCTTTGTATTTGCGTTGTAGAGGTTGAATATGTTGTATCATGACATGTCTACGTGTACTTAGTTTGAACTAGAAATTAGAAATGTTTTATGAATGTGTATTTAAAATTTCCACATCTTCCATTGATATTTTATATGCGATGGATTTGTATAATTTATATAACTTTTTATGTAATTGAGTAACTTAAATGCTTCCAAAATAAATTTTCTTCCATAATATAATTGTTATTTGGCTATGACGCAAGTGATGAAAAGTCTGTAAAATATAAAACGTTTATATATGGATGGATTAAAAAAACCCTTTTCAAAGAATAGAACCTCATGTTGTTCACTCATACATTGAATTTTTGAATGTCTCTTGGCAGATGTATTTTATTATGTGTTTCTACTTTCTTTAGTTCAGTAGTGCAATCTAAATCCTTTGTTGCCAATTTATTCTAACGTACTAGCATCAGACTCTTCTTTAATATGTATTTTCATGATAATTATTTTTCATTCGATTTTACAATAAAGATGAAAACGTATTTTGTTCACAGAAATACTTAAAAACTAAATTTACGCATTTAAAATATTCTAAAGAAGTACGTGCTTAACCCAAATATTATTTTATCCTAACAATTTTGGTTTTATAACTTTATCTTAACAATTTCGGTTTTTGGTTTCTAAACCTAGTGTTTTCTGCACTTTCAGGAGGGCTACATATAATCGACGTTATTGAGCCCCTGAACCCCAAGTTCGTGGGATGTTTTGACCAGGACGGGTACACGCACGATGCGCAGTGCGTCATCTACCACGGACCTCACACCAAATACGTCGGCAAAGAGGTAAAATTAAATGGAACCTGTAGATATCCTGGTGAAACTCATGCTCTGTGCAGCATGGCTCTTGTCCATAGGGGGTGATGGGAGGGGGATCCTGGTCCACCTTTTGTTGAGCTTGACTCTAGTCTGTCTGTCTCATGTGTAGCTTGACTTTAGTCCGAAGTGGGGTGGGGTGTCTTGGTACACATTTTCCTATGAGTCTTCAATCCTAAGCGCCATCTTGTGGTCACCCTCTTCCGGGGGGTGGTGGGGGGTGTGTGTGTGTGGAATCTGGCCTGCCTTGAACAGAATTCCTTCCGTTTATCTATACAGAGAGCCTCCGTGTCCTCTATCAGGCATGAGGGTTCAATCTGTTATCTGTTCAATGGCTGATTTCTGGCAGGAGTGGCGACGTTCTGTCAAGCCTGGCAACACAACCATTCTCCCGGTCCCCCCCCCTTCTCACCTGAATTACCGAATGCAGACGATGCTTCCATCTTTCATTGTACTTTGAATGGTATTCATTACGCAAAACAATTTGACCTGTAGAGTAATAAGTTTTTCTAATTGCACAATTCCACAATAGTCACAGTACTACGGTTACAATATAAAGTAACAGAAACCTAAACAGTATTCAAATTCTCTTTTTCTTCATTCCAGATTTGCTTTGCCTTTAACGAGGACAGTCTGACCATTGTTGACGTGACACAACACAACCGTCCGAAGATGGTGTCCAGAACAGAGTACAGAGGTGCTCAGTACACCCATCAGGTAACAACCTACCCGCAGCTACGGTATAGATAAATGACCAATGATTTGTAATAAAAAAAGTCAATCTCTCTACAATTTAGCATTAGAAAGGAATGAGGTATCATTCCCATGCTCGTCTTCAAGAGAAAAGGCACAGTTCTTAGCAAAGTCGGATCCACTATTAGTGTTTTGGATAAACTGAACATAATCGTCTGTTTGAAATGTTGTGTGAACAAATTGACTTCAGGGTTGGCTAACAGAAGACCACAGTCTCCTGTTATTGGATGACGAACTGGATGAAATGCTGAATATGTACGATACGTAAGTTTATGGACAATTATTATTATCATTACAAAATTTTGTAATTTTTAAAATGTACTTGTTCAGGGCTGGCTGACGGAAGATCACACAATGTTAGTCTTAGATGATGAACTGGACGAAAGAGAGAATATTTACGATCAGTAAGCCCTTTATGTAAACGTATAGCTTTGGTAATTGGTCCTGGCTTTTACTGGTATTGGTTGTCTCCGATTCACATGCTTTCATTTTCAGTGGTCAGCTTCTGAAAAAAATGACTGATTTGGGAACTTTTTTAGAACGACAGAATTCTACGCTGCGCTATTTGATGCTTGTCGATCTTGATCTGTTGATCTCTTGACCTATTACAATTTTGTAGATATTTTCATTTATGTGTATTTTGCTAAAGTGGTAACAGTTGATTTATGAAATTCTTTTTTTCCGAATTTTTCATAAAACTGATAAAACTCTCTTCTTTTACACTTGTAACTTAGTCTTTTGCTTACTGTTTCAATTAAAGAATCAAATATGCTGTGTTGTTTATGTTATTTATTAGTGTAACTCCCCGTTGTTTGCAAGTAGATATTTACATCCTCTCATGAGTTTTCATTCAGCCCAATCAAACCATTTGGGAACAAAGAAATTCCACATTGCACTTAAAAGAGGGGATAATATTCTATGATTTATACATAAGTTTGAATTTTTTCCTTCTGTTCAGGCACACTAAGACTCACCTATGGGACGTGAAGGATCTTGAGAATCCCAAGTTCAGAGCGACGTACGAATCTCCCGTCATCTCCATTGACCACAACCAGTACGTGCACAAGAACTACACGTGGCAGAGCAACTACGTCTCCGGTCTACAGGTCCTCTACATTGACCAGGAACGTTTTGATCTGAAGGTAATGGTTCAGTGCAGAATTATTAATTTTATAGTTTAGATTACAGTTCCAGCCGAACTTTGAAATCAAAATTTTAAAACAGCAAAAATGTCATATCAGATGTCGTATTAAAATACAATTTTACTCGCAGCAAAATATAGCTGCGTTTTTTAGTCTTGTCCCGTGCTGTTGGAAGTCGATTGGAAAAATTCATGATTTTATAGATCTAAATAGATTTGAAATGAATGCTTGTTAGAGCAATAGAATTACACATTGACAAAACATTGTCATCAGAATACACAGTAGACATTGGAATTATGGCCCTTCAGGTGCTGAGCTCCAGAACCTGAAAAGAATTCTCCATTAGCTTATTATAGCGGACAGTCCAATGTGGCATCACAATAATCCCTTGTGATTGAAGGATGACGCTATTCCTGACACATTATTTGCATCGCAATGTATTTGTAAAGTCTGAACTAACAGGAAGTTCTAACACCCAACTCCCATTGACATGGATCCATTCCTCCGAACGTCTTACCCGATTCACTAAGGCCCTAAACCCATTACCCGGAGCCTCACCATCAAGTTACTTTCATCTACCGTTGTTTTGTCTTGCATTGATTTAGCCTGTCGCCTACTTCGATGTTTACCCCGGTGGAGACGGTATCAAATTCGAGGGAACTTGGAGCAACTATCCTTTCTTCAAATCAGGTTGGTTTCGAACAAAGTACAGCTTGTGTATTTGTTCATGGATTTTCAAACTTGCAATCAACAAGGTTTCAAATTGGCAAGAATCAAAACAAGAAAGATGCAAATTAAATAAAATAGACGGATTTTATCCAAAAAGCAGACTCTGATTGTGATTGTGCAACATTTTCTTCCTCTTCCTCAGTACCAAAGATATGTACGTATCAATAATATATCGTCTCATCAATTTGGAGAAGGAACAACTTTCTCCGATAAACATTTTCCTTCGCGAATACAAATATTTTCCCACAAATAAGAGCACCAAAGGATGAAACTCTAATAAATTTGAGAACAGTAGAAGTTCACACACTGCTATCCCCCCTCCCCCGCCCTCAAAGCATGGGTGGAGTTCTATTGTTCTCTAAACAAATCCTTCATAGGGTCGCGCACAATCCTGTCCTCCCACATAGGGCTGGTACCAATTTTACACCTCTAACCTTTATTCAATGTTGTTGTTTGATGATGTGTAGGAGTGGTAGCAGTGAGCTCTATGGAGTACGGTCTCTTCCTACTGAAGCCTGATTACGACGCTATGGCTGAGGTTGTTGCTGAGGATGCCGGACTCAGAGATCCAAATGAAGGTAAGATATCATGATACGTTTTAACTTGTCATAGATCAGATCGCGACGCATTCGAATATATCCAAAAGAAATAGGCATCAACAGAGTGATTTTCTTCATCACTTTCCTTGGCCCCTATTAATTTTGAAACAATAGCATTTCTTTTTATTCTCTCCAGTGTGAAATTCTTTTATTCTCAAACGTTCCTGAATTAGTGAGGTAAAGTACACGTTTATTGGTCCAAAAATGAAGTAATTTTCTCAGTTTGAAGTCACTTGTATTTATATAATTCATCAATCCACTATCTTGTGACTGTTTGAATTCCAGGTGTACAATGGCGCATGCGCTCTGTGATTGAGGCGGAAAAGGGCGCTCAGTGTCCTCCTTCTGAGGAGCGACGCGCGTGTAAAGTCGAGTTTGACGTGGAAACTGGAGACCCACTCGATTAGATACAGATGAAAGCATTTCCAATTAAAGTCCTTTAAATACTCAAATTTATGTATAACTATAAATATCTATCTATTAGATGACAGAAACGATTTCTATACTGTGAAACAAACGAGTAATTTCAATTTAGAAACATGAACTGTTTAAGGTATGTTTGCTCAATTTAATGACAGGGGTCAGCATTTTACTGCATTTCAAATCGTTTAAACCGGACTTTTACTTATATTTTGCATTAGTACTAGCACCACGTAGTTACATCGACATTTAATATTTTATATCCGAAACCCAATAACTGAAAAAATAACCAAAACACATCCGTTCATTAAATCACATTTTGCATTCCTAATGCTATGCGTACAGAATTGAAAGAGGAATTCAAAAAGACAGCACTGTATGTTGCAAAATATATATATACATATCCAAGATTACGCGTACTCTTTAGTGGTTACTAACCTGCTAACCATATATGCAATAATGTTACATAAAATTTGGTTTCCTATTCTAAAAATACTTTATGTGAAAACAGTAAAATGGAGGAAAACTTTTCACTTGACCAAAAAGGCTTGAGTGCAAAATTTTGACACAAATTAAAACAGAAGTGTCGCATATCGAAGAAGATGACCAAACGCATTACTTAGATGAGAAGGCTGGACTAAGTGCAATGTCATCATCTGTCGAATTATATTTTTGTTTAATGAATTTCTCTTCAATTTTAGTTTACGAGTATGACAATATCACACATATCATGTAAGAGTCTTTTTAAACAATCAATAATTTTTATATTTTGCGTTTATGTTTTATTTTTGTGAAAAGCAAACATTAGTTATGTTATTTTTCTTCTGAAAGCTTGAAAATAAATTTAAGTGCACACTCTTCTGCTTTATTTATTTAAATAGTATAATGTCGAACAAATAAATTAAACCGGTAAAATACATCTTTTTATTTCATGAATTCAAATGCAGACACAGACACGCGGAAAACAATGTTTCGTAAGTTTGCGGCATGTAGCGAAACATTGTCTGATAACAAAATAGTAAACAACCCGCCCCCCTCCCCCCGCCTCAACCGCCCCCTTCCCATCCCGTCCGCAAGTAAACATATTCTAAAAGTTAAGTCGTAACTGACTTTTTTCTGAAATGCCGAGGCCCCATATTTGGAGGCGCAGCTGGCTAAATTATGATCATTTTCTGTTCACGCGAAAAGCACAGTGTGCTCTTTAAGAGTCTCCATAGACAACATGTATGTGTATAAAAG
>JBCAUI010004840.1:0-10248 GCA_038406195.1 Haplosyllis anthogorgicola
CAGGGTACATGTTTTATGAGCACCATCATGACTGAGCTGTGTCGCAAGCTGGGAGTACAGCAGTGTTGAACCAGCCCATATCACACCCAGATGAATGGGCAGGTGGAAAGGATGCACCAGACACTGATGCAGATGCTGGGAAAACCGGACTTCAAGAAGAAGTTGGATTGGGCCGACCACTTGGCTGAGGTCATGCAGGTGTTCAACGTGACCCGCTTAGAAATAACCAGGTACAGTCCCTTCTTAATGTTTGGCCGTAGGCCCAGACTCCCACTGGACTTCTATTTCCCACCGTTGTGGGGAATACAGAGCCCAGGCATGTCCTGGAGTATGTTGCCACTCTGCAAGAGCATTTGTCTGCTGCCTTCACAGAAGTGCGAGCAACTCAAGCCACAGAGGCTGAGTGACAGAAATGGCTGTACAACAGGAAAACTGGAGCTGCTGTACTAAGACCCGGTGATGTGGTCTTATTGCAGACAGAATGCTTACACTGGGAAACGGAAGATAAAGGACAGGTGGGGTGATACCCTATATGTGGTGGATAGCCAACTCATGGACGGCATCCCCACATACTGCAAAAAAGACAGTGCTGACAATGTAAAGACGGCTCACTGTAACAGACTTCTGTTTCTTTCACCCAAAGGGGAGAGTGATGCTATTCCACTCAGTGGGGGTGATACTGTCTGCAGCACAGTTGTCTCAGTCAACAACTCCAAGGTGACCAATCTATCCGATGAGACAGAGAAGCCACATGAGAAAAGTGCCCTGGTTCCTGGGACCCCTAGTACAGCACCTCAGGTGTGGACTCTTGGCAGAAGCCAAGATGGATCATGGACGCAAGTTGGGGCATTCACGTACAAGATGGAACCAATTTCCACAGACCCAACCCCCAAGTCGACTGGTCGACAGGTTCCCGGGATTATCTTGGTGGGTGTGGCTGATGGAGATATCAACTGAGAACTTCAGTCATTCACTCCTGTAAGTCGGGACTGCAATGGAGGAGCTGGTCATCCAGATGTGGGGGGAATCCAGCCACAACCGGACCCAAACACATCTACAGGATGTAATCCCTGAGACAGATATGGGCAGGTGCACAAACCCAAAAGGCAGATGACTTTAGCTTAAACATGGTGCCAGGTGGCACCAAAACTTTGCGGGGGTAGGACTGCCTGCTGGGGTGTGGTTGCACCATGGATTGCAGTCAACATGGTGAGGCACCACCTGAGGAGGGGGTACCAACTTCGAAACTTTTGTTGGCACTGGTGCAAAATGAGGAGGTGGTTGCAACCAACCATGTTAGCCACCCTAACACATACCCCCAAGGCTCATATGGAGCTGTCAGTTAACGAACTGACTCTGATGGTCTACAGACCCAAGCCAATTGAATTTTTCATGTTTGTTATTTGTTACTTGTGTTTTACATTGCAATTATATTGCAATTATACCCGTATTTATTGCACATTTGTATTTGTTCAATGTTTGTTGTGAACAGTTGCTACCTGTATTTATTTAATGGGTCATTCGACTATGTGGTGTGGTCGAACATTTGTACAGTATGGTGGAGCGAGAGAATGTCAGTTGACTACAAAGGCTGAAAGTGTTATTAAAAAGTCTTTATTGACGTAACGATACTAAGAACATGCAACTTTAAAGCTAGAAACCTAGAAAAATAGAGAACTGGAATATAAAACGGTTCATGGAGTGGAAGACCCACAAGGGATGACAGTCTTTAGAATCTGGAATACTTGAACTCATTGAATTGGTACACTATGTGTAATGGCTCTTGAAGTTGCGTCCGAAACTCGGTCCGAGACTCGGTTGCTGAGCTACTTTGAATCCTTGAGACAGCGAGGAGTCTGGTACTCAGTGCGAGGTTAGTCGGTGTAATCGTGGAATGTCTTGAAATGCTTGGTGATGCTCGAAGTGTCCCTCCATAAGGGAGCTAACTTAGTGTCAGGCTTGTCCTCATCTGACACCTTCCATTGCTTGCAATGGGCACAGATGAAGCAGCACCTGTAATGACCTCTGACAACATGACTGAGATATGCGTGGGAATTTGTTTTGACTGCTCCGCAGTAAGGGCACTGGAAGAACTTTGTGTTCTTGCTCACTTTGCTCTTCTCATATGTTCAGCCCCTGATGGCATCTGATGCATGTAGTTTCCCAAGTATCTTGGAGGTGGTTGCCTTGTGCAGAGAATTGACCAGGTATGCCTGCTCACACAGGGTACCGTAATCACAGTTGTAGGCCCAGGTGCGGACTTTAATCCAGTCAAGCACTTTGGCCTTTCCCATAAAGTTGACCCAGGTGGGCCACTTGTCATCCACAATGGTATCAAACTTGCGAACCCACTTGATGTGTGCCTGTCAGAATGCCAACTTCATTTCATCAGTCGTGACTTCATTTGCCATCAGTGGATCTAACTTCTTATGCTGAAGGGATTCGTGTCCGCTCTTAACCACATCATCATCCATTTCCCATATGCAGTCACAGTCTGCACATGCGGCGGCATCCCTGCAGTCTGAGTCTCCTGCTCCTTCTTCCCCGGAGCCTGCATAGCGATGGCCTGACAGGGATGGGGAGCATGAGCGTGAGCAGGTCTTGTATCACTTCTTTGTCCGGTTATCCCAGGAGCGACTGCAAGTTGGTTGTTCATCATCTTTGGAAGACGATGAGCTGCTGGAGGAATCACATCCACTGCAAGGACCCGAGGACTTTTCAGAGCTGTCACTCACCAGCTGGTGGCTGGGCGATGTCTTGATCCTTTTTGGCTTGTCCTCATTGCTGGAACTACCGGGTGTGTCCCAGAGTTTGTCTGCCTTCCTCTTGGCAGCCGCAGAGGACACCTTTCCGGGGGTCACCTGCTTCTTGGAAGTTTTGGGGTACCCCAGCTTCTTCTTGCGAGGAGGGCTGGCTGCATCCTTCTTAGGTGGAGTCACCTTGGGGGTTTACTTCGAGGCTTCCCTCTCTTTTGTGGCTTCTGACTTCTTGGGTGTGCCCTCGGCAGGTTCCTTCTCCTTCGTCATCTCCGTCTTCACACTACTCCCGGATTTGGCTGACTTTTCATCTTTGTGATGGGATCTGTGGGAACGGGACTTCTTCTTGTGCTTGTGGCATTTTGCAGAGCTCTTGAGATACTTCTTGGGAGACTTCTTGGTTATGTCAATTATGTCCTTCCCTTTGGAGGGGTCGGTTACCCTAGTCTCAGGATCTGCCTCCATTACTATTGTGTCTTCCAAGTTGGGGTCCAGCTGACCTTTTGCAGTGGTCACCCTGTGTTTCTTGGGGGAGGTGGTCAACCATAGTGGGCTCAGTGGCTGGACATACTCATAACCTTTGGGCGGCCGGGTTGAGTCAGACTTTCCTTTGGAGTTCACGCTGACACTGAAGAAGTTGTCGAGGAAACTTTGTGAGATGGCTTTCCCTGTAGAGCTGCTGGGCTCCTGAAACCTGAAATCCCTCCTGGGAATGGGTGACAGGGGTACCTTGTAGACTGTCATGCACTGGAGAGGCTTCTCACTGGAATGACCCTGCAGTAACTTGGACACTGGACAAAGACAGGACTGGGGTGGAAGTTACCACAGTGGTGAAGGCAGTGGCATCTCTGGGAACCAGACTGTCCAGAGGGGTGGCTGCTCTGGCAGGTTGCATTTGTTGAGCCAGGAATCCAAGCACTTTGTCCCCAATGATGCTTTTAGCATCGAAAGAGGCTCACGGGAACAGCATCAGGATAGGCATTGCTGGAATGTGGGTGAAGCCATGGGACTCCATGGCACTGTGGAAGAAGATGTCCAGTGACTCGTACTGGTGGGAGGCCACGAGTCCCAGGGAGACGGCATCAAGTCGAGCCATGAGATCAGCCCGGGCTCGCCTAAAGGAGGCTTCATGCTCTGCCAGGTGATGCTTGGTGAACTCCTCCTGGTCGACAGCAATCTGCACTTTCACCTCAGCAATGACCTCGCTGAGGTGCTGGGTGATCTCCATCACTGGTCAATTCTTGTCCACACCATACATGTTCCACCAGTCCTGGATCCCACTGTGTGCCGTCTGCTCAAAAGTCATGTTCATATGGATGGTGGCCAGGATGTCTCCTAGATGCATCTTGTCGCTTACTCCTCAAACTCCCACAGGGTGCAGCAACCCTTGTTTAGGATCATGACCTCATGAAGGGTGACTGGGTCCCTTGGAGCAGCTGGCCCAGTGGCAGGTGCCACGAGGCCTACAGGCTGGAGACCGGTGAGCGCAAAGCCATCCCTAAGACCAATTGAAAAGTTGGGGTCTGACTCACCCAAGAGGTCCTCCAGCCTGACTGGCGAGATGTCAGTGTCAGCCAAAAAATGAGTGTGATAAAAGACATCCCCTGAATGCCCCAAGTCCTTGTCACTGTTGCCGGTGGCCAGGATGAACACTGGATTGATGGCTGGCATAATGGATAGCTTCAGAGCATCCATAGTCATTGGCTTCGGGTGCTGGTAAGAATCGACTGGCATGATGGCCTGACTGTCAATTGTCTTAAATAGGCCTCTGATCAAAAATCCCTCAAATGACCAGCAGGGGGCATCATCTTCCGGAAACTGGGTCATGACCTTGCCCTCCAAATTATACATTTGCACAAAAACAGTGAGATTGTGGTGGTCCCCACAGGAACGTGGCCACTGTCCAGCAGTGGTCCCGGCATCAATGTGGATGAGGGCGACCACCCGCATCTTATTCTTCACAGTAATTTCGTCGATGTACCGGAGTGTGGTTTTGATGGGCATGGTCTGTTGATCCTCATGAATGTGGACCTGGCATAGAGTGTAGGTGTGGCCCACATCCTCTCCCTCCCATGAGATGGGAATGTGGGAAACCAGCAAAGCCATCTGGCTGAAGTCGGAGTCCTGTGGACAGTCATTAATGTCGGGACCGACATGTGGGCCGAACCTGCCCAAATTAATAAGTTGATCCATGACTGAGGGCGATTGCACCTCCATCTCTGTGGAGTGGATGGGCAAGCAGCATTTGGCAAGGGCCCAGTCACCCTTATTTTTAGGGGTAATCTTTCCTGGGTTGCACTGCAATTCAGCATGATGGAGGTTCCACTGTTCGTACTTGTCACTAGTTCCTGAAGGGGGCGGATTCCATGGAGTGGTCATCCCTGTGTCAGATTCTGTCATGGACTGCTCTAGAAAGGTGGCTGCAGCCTTACCCTCAAAACTTTAAGGCTAAAGACCTCCCTCAGCATCACTGGTTGAGGGAATAACTGGTTGTGTGACCCACAGTGGTCATTGGTGTCAATGCGGTCATCCCATCAGGTGGTTCCTAAAAAAATAGACTGTGATTAATACCATATGTGAGGCAGCCACCCCAAATGGCCAGCTGGTTTGAGAAAATCAACCGGATACTATCGAAACCTGGGGGAGCCGTCCAGCTCACTGAATGGGTCATTTGACCCTCTGCATTGGCAAAACCACCAAAGATGGAGGAAAACCATGAAGGGCTGCCTGCTTACAGAGGCAGGGTGCAGCCGGCCTGTGTTGCCACTGCTCTCCTGCCATGAGTGCAGCTGCACTATAGAAAATACATGTACATGTAGGCAACTCCGCACTATAGAAAATACATGAATGCACTCACCTTTTGAGTAGTGTGTCCAGGCATGTTGTCACATTGAGCTCTTGAGTCAAAATGAGCACAAATTAGCAGGGGGTTCCCCATGAGGGGTGAAAACCAAAAATGAGGCAGAACCTGTGATAATCACTGATGATGTCATTTCTGCTACAAAAGGATCCGCAGAGGGATTTCCCCCTCATTTTGCACTGGGCCACCGAGAAGATAACACCAGCAACATGGCAACAGCAAAGATACCCAAGGACAAGGAGAATCCCTTCATGTGAGTCGGCTGCTGCAAGCCAGCGATAAAGAGTGACAAGAGCGATAAAGGGGTGGTGTGCTTGGTGTCTCACCAGCAGCTCCGTAGGGTCAGCTGGCCCAGGCAGGTTGGCCAACCCAGCTAGAGTGCGGTCACATCTGTAAACTTAAACGGTTGAAATTTCTCTAGCTCTAAAAGAAAACCCAGATATTAATGTCGGAGGCTTCTATTTCAGAATTGTATTGTTCCTCAGAGTGGACTGTCAATGCCCAGAAGCCCAGTACTCAAGGTTCCACAAAGGGAAAGGAATAGAAGATTTCTGCACCCTGATACTGCAGATGGCTGCCTGCACTGGGGATGAGGTCACCCAACTAATCATATTGGCGGATGCCCTACAATTTGCAGAAAATTGCTTTGCGTATAATAAGGCACATGGTATCATCCATGATGAGGCATCGGCTGACACTAAACATGACAAGAGGAAGTGAAAGATGATAGCATCTGGAGTGGAAGAGAGAGTCGACGAGAGGATTGTGAGCCAGGGCAACAGCAGAGGGACTGTTCAAGGAGAAGACAGTCCTCCCATAGAGGTTTGGGATCAGATGGGAGGGGCAAATGCCTGGGAGGCCTCCCAAACCCATGCACTCAGCCTGCAGACTTCATCGCAGGATATGTTGGGAGTGGAGGTTACGGCGATTTACCAGCACCCTCCTGGGCAGCTGATCTCAAGCCCTTGGCTCTGACTCAGTACTATTCTCTGGCAGCCTGGGCGGAGATTACATGGGACATGTACATTGCAGCATTTCACCATCATGACATGAATATGCCATTCTACATCCCGGAGCCACCTCACCTCCGGGTCCTGAACTTTCTACCATCCAGATATTATGGGCTGGGTCACCCCCAGAAGATTTTCGACAGCAAGTCCATGACCAGATGACTGCTTACACGGCTGCTCTCTTGTACTCCGTGCAGAGCGCTGGCACCTGTAACTTGGACAAATACTCTCGCACTGGAATACCTACCAGACTCCGTGATTGTCCTTCAGAGTCAACTACACCCACTGGTGTCACTAAACCTGGTGCAGGTGATCAAGAGATGCACCAATCAACATTATGGTTGTTCCCATGAGCCCGACCCTTTGCCTATCAGTGAAATGAATTCTGTATCGACGGACTTGTTTGGGCCGATCTTTGGCAACACTGTGGCTGTGCTGCACACCCACACCCCTTGGGGTTGGGGCAAGATACTCAAGATTAAGATGAAGCAGATGGACGCCACCCCATCATTCCAACCCCGAAATGAGGTGGACAAGCCCATACCATGCAGAGGAAGAGGGCAGGGATTGACGTTTGAATCAGTTCCCCAACCTGACACAGGCGACTGTGTCCATGACAGAGAAAATATTGGCGAGTGCTGCTCCTCTCCTGTCAGGATCTGCAGTGGCTCAATGCGCCATGGCAGAAGCTGTATCTCTGATCAGAGGCTCCACCAAGCTGGCCGCACCCCCTCCCAGATTAACCAGATCTTGGGTGCTTACAGCAGATGAAGAATTAGACTATGATGAGAATGGTATCCCAGAAAGAGTAACTGATGGGGCAGCACCAGAGGACACAGCATCAACCATGTCGAGTTTTGTCATGTTGGCACACCCCAACTCACCTTCCGTCTGTAAGTGGGGAAACAAAGATGATACAGTCAAGCCAGCCCACAAGAAGGCTGCCAGCGAAGAAAGGGAGTAAATGCCTCATGGAACACCAAGTCATCAAACTTTGATCTCTATTTTTAGTAATTAGTAAACCTCATAATTCGGGCACCGGAAGTACACCCAGACCCCAGGTGCCTTCACACCACATATAATGTTTACTCTAATCGCATTCTGTAACCACTTTAATATTTGCAACCTGTACCCATTCGAAATTAGTTATCGTTCGCATTGTTATTTATTTTCGTACAGACAGTTACATGTTTATGTATTTTTCAGAACCTCTGCAATAAAGCATGCCATGCAGATGTGGTGGATGCCTGGGGGAGAGTGTCACGGTCTGGTAAAACTAGACTCCTGAACCGATCATCGAATGCAATTTCGCGACAGGCGATCGGTGTCATTTACTTTGTGTAGGGTCAACCACCCCACAGGGGGTGACTGACTCTCTTAAAAAGCACATCATTTGTGCGCATGCTTTGTGGTGGTAATGTCACCTGGAGTGTTCTTTCAAATGCTACGTCACATTCCAAAGGCTCCGTTGGTGATGTCACTGTAGTGACGTCATGTCGACCGACCCCAAAAAAAGTATATAAGCACGTGTCTTCTTAGAGAGGGGGAGACTCCTGCCTTAGTCTCCAAAAGGTCAATCAGTGCACCAACCCCCAGGCTTCCATCTCAGCAAGACGTTTCAAATTGTAATTGATAGTGTTGTTGTCTTTCAGTTGTTAGAGTCGATCAATCCAGGCCTGTAGCCTGGACTCTTTAGTTGTTTTCGTTTGCATCCAAGTACCATGTCGGGCATTCTGATAAAGCCCTTAAAGTAAGCGCACCGTGGCTGGGATCACCGCCGTTCAGACCAGCAGCCGGCGTCCAGAGAAGTGAGGTTCCCACCTCATCAGAAGTGAGAATCGTGTTCGCAGAGAGAGCAGGTGACCCTGCCACATATATAATGGGTTCCTACATATGTAATGTAACAATGTTGTAGCAATATGTATTGTTTGTATTAGAGAAGTTAAGGAGTATGAAACAAGACTTGTGTATTGGAATATTTATTCACATATATTACATAATATTTAAAGGAATATTTAACGAACTAATTAATGGAATATTTAATGGGGTATTTAACCAATTACATAATGGATTATATAATGGAAAACCTGTACCCTGTAAGAGATAGCTAATTTCAAGTAAGATTTAAATTTTCGTATGAAATTTGTATTAGGTAATAAGAACAAAGGTACAGATTAACTATTTCATATTTCAAGTAAAATTTAAATATTTTCGTATGAAGATTGTATTATTAATTATTAGCAATGGATCATGGGCATGGTTGTTGCTGGTAGTGGCAGCTTTGTCATTCACAATAGAGGGTAAATTAGAGGGTTCAGCATCCGGACTCAAATAGGATTGCTGAAATTTTAATCAGAGCTAATCAAAGTCTTATTTTCATTGGAGCAGACATACTACAAATGAAAATTTATACATTACAAACTTAATTAATTGACGTTCAAATATTTGGATAAATTAATTTTTACAACTTTCAAAACCTGCATGTACCTAGACGGAAAATAATAGGAAAGATCAGGGATACATTTAACATTGTATTGGTAGATCTGCAATTCAAACCTAGTTGACTATCAACTTACACACTGTTTGAGACAAGAACACACCTTAAAGGTGCCTGGATTCACTTGATTCAGGTCACTTTTGGACAGTTAACTCTGTATTCAGTGAGATCTATCAATTCATAATTGCAACTGTACCAATTGATTGACATAAATTTCCCTTGTCTGGGAAATAAATTTCGCTAAGGTAGAATGAGGTTTTTAAATTTGTTCAAAATTAAAGTCAATTAATTATGATGTAAATTATTTAAGTTTTGGATTTTTGTATGTATGTCTGTGCTGGAAAGAAAGAGACAATATTTCTTTTTGTAGAGAATATAAGAGAATAAGTAAAGAGAATAAGTAAACGTTTTCTAACTAAAAGAAATGAACTAATAATTAATAATTAATGGATTAGAAATGTAACTGTATTAGGAAAATATTTTGTCCAAAAGTTTTCAAATGTAATTAATTTGGATGGATTAGAAATGTAACTAAATTAGGATGATATGATTTAAATTTTTATCGTATTTCTTTGGATGAAAAATGAGCTAATAGTCTCCCATGTATTTAAAGGAATTGAAATAATTCAAAATATCAAGGTTTGACTGTAAACGATCCTAGAAATTACAGAACATTCTTATCTGTGATGTATTACATTGTTAAACTTTTTATCAATACAAATCTGTCAAAACATTATCTGTCAAAATAATTACACAAGATCCAGATCTAGCCAAAACAAAATTATTTTGTATTTAACATAATGTTCTATTTATACAACTTACAAAATTAATTTGTGTCTCTTTTGATAGAGAAATAATTTTCCAACATGTTAAAATTTAGTTATTTGAAGCTTTACTCTTGGAAGAACCATATGAATCCAATATGATCTTATCTCAGGTGATTGAAAACAAAACAAATGAATGGCGTTCAATCACTTCTGATAATTTTCAATTGCTTTTCTGTTCATTGCCCAAGCAAGTGCTTAAAAGACTAAAATATTTATTGAACATGTAAACGAAAATAAAATAATAAGTAAGAGAATTCAGTTTACCTTCAAAGTTGTATCAGTAGTGGTTGTGTGTTGT
>JBCAUI010004851.1:0-10246 GCA_038406195.1 Haplosyllis anthogorgicola
AAGTATAGCTGAGTTCCTAGAAATTGGATTCTCACTCAATACACTGTATGAGCTTTGTATCAATTATGGTACACATGCCCCATAACGGATTACATTGTTCCGATTAATGATAATCGATATTAAGGTGTATAAACAAAACGGTAGTAATGCACATTATATTACATTACTAAATTTAGTAATCGATATTAGTTTTATCTTAAAACTATTATTCACTTTGCTGCGTAATTAGACAAATTTGTTAATATCGATTACTAAATTTAGTAATGAAACCTAAAATTAGATCTATTAATCTATCAAGTTACTAATATTAGTAGTAATACTAAAAGCAGTATCCACTCTTTCGCCAAATTGGGTAAATTTGTTTGGCAAAATAATTTTAAAATCCTCATTATCTTAATTTTACCTTTGTCAGATTTTGTGTCACTTTCATTATTTCTTGATGCCATTGCATAACATCTAGTAATCTTTTCTGTTTTCGTAAGTATTGTGACGCCATGTCTTTGGATCACAATTTTCTATTCTTTCACGAGGAGTTCATTCTTCAGAAAAAAAACTAAGTTGAATGTATGTTTGAATTCATTTTCATTCTTGTACAACGAAAAAGTGCCAAAGTAGTAAAAACCGACAGAAAAAGCTTAAGAACGACGTCACTTGTTTACTGCCGAGAGAAATTTCTATAAATTTGGGAACGTTCAATAACAACTGAGCACCACGCTGTGTTTTATTTGTATAAAGGAGCACTGGACTGAAATTGTATTGTTCCCAATTCTGAAAGTAAAGAAGAAATTTTCACTTCAGCGCACCGTAGGACATAGACTCAGTTCATTTTACATCTCTTTGTCTGGTGTTTTTCCTTTTTACCTCCTTGATGTTTGATATGTTTTCAATGATAGATCGGAAGGGTGGCCATCTTGAATGGAAGTCTTAACAGATAACTAGAACCAAGTATAGAAAACTAATGGGCAAGTCTCATTCAAACCTGTTTTCTTTGATCTTTGATTTCTCAAAACAGTTGGCTTTCGTATTATTCAAATTTATTCTTTTGATCTTTCTTTTTCTGTACCAGTTGGTTAACTCGGAATTCGAAGCTGATATATTTGAACTGTTATTTCTATGACAGATTGCTTTTACTACATTTAAATGTAATCCTTTTGTATAAAGTTGATATCACAGTAAATTTTGACAATAATGAGGCAAGGTGGAATGAAGTATCATACCAATTACAGTCAATGTAAACTGTTTTGACAAGGTTATTTTCTTATTCTAAGAAATTATGAGCGTGAAATATTGTTGTTAACCATAACTCTAAGCAGTCCTTATTTGTTACGGGTCATTCCTATTTTTGGTTTAAATTTCAAGCTTTTGCTATGAAGTCTTAATTCATGGTGTCATTACGGTTATAAATGAAGAAATAATGCGTCAATTCAGTGGATAAAATCAGTTTAATGCCAAATATGTATGCAATATTTACAAGGAAAGAATAAGAGAAATCAAAAAGGCTGTAAAACAGAACATCAATCTCATTAATGACTAGTAATTTGCAATAGATTTTCTAAGTTAAAAGATGTAAATGGTTTGAAATATACATTCAAATGAAACTGAAAACATTAATGACTGAAATGACACACAAATTGGAACAAATATACAGTTTAGAACAATTAGACAATTCAATCTATCACCCTTGCACACTGATAGACAAATGAAACCAGTTAATCTTATCAATAATGACAATATTCCATTCCATCACAAACAGTCCAATATTAGATACATCCATTGCTACAATATAATGGCATGAAATGCATTAAAATATATGAAATATGAACAGATTGATACACAAAAATGAGCCTAATGCAATAATGAAGGAATTATACTAACCAGTTGATTAACTGAAATGACAGATTGCCTGCTCTTATCCATCCTAATCTCCCACCCCCCATTAATAACCTCATTAATTGTACTAATTTCCAACTAATAAAGACCACACTGACCTCCATAATGTTTCCAAAAGCAAGTAAACTATTGTACATTCAGTTAATGAAGAAATTATAATGATTTGAACCAATTTCATGACATTTGATCAACATGGCCTACTTTGGCGTCAGCTACAGCAGACAAATAGTGTCATCATGAAAAGGAATACATAGTGCATAAACTGGAGTACTAATGTGGGAATAAAAGTCAATATATTGTCAATATTGACTGTTGGAAGTTTTTCATCAAAAGGGAATTGTAGCAAAATCCAAAATGGCAGAGAAAACTAAAGGTACTACCATTCAATGACATTTTCCCAATTACAAATAAATATATAATGGTACAAGGCAAACGAAGAAGGAAAAGCAAAAAGAATTTTGACAATCCTCTACCCAAAGGAGAAATGGCAAATATCCCAGATAATCCGGACAAATCTCAGCCATCGGTTGCCAGCATGTTTAACACAACAACAAAGACCATAGCAAACACATCACTAACATCATGCTCAAACACACAACCCAAAAATGAGATCAGTGCATTAAGGGCAGATAGTGCAAGCAGTACCCAAGCAGAATTATCTCAATCACAAATGCAATCATCAACACCAACACACACAAAACAAGTGAACACAAAATGTGGTCCACAGGAGCTTAGTCCAATTGAACCTGACAAACCAACTAAAACAGGGAAACTAGTCAGCACACCAGAAGAAAAAGAGTTATCTATGAATGACATCTTCCACGAAATCTGCTCCCTAAAAAATCAGTTGTCAAATGACATCATTGGTATTAAGGAATCTATCCAACAAAATACCAAATTGACGCTACACAACTCAGAAGTGGTTTCCAACTTGGAAAAGAAAATTAAGGAGGTACAAGTACTAGAGCAAACTATTATCAAAATTGACAACAAAGTGTCAAAACTGGAAGAAGAAAACAAGTCACTTAGATGAAAAGTAGCTGACCTTGAAGACCAAAACCCAAAGAAGAGACTAGTCCTATATGGTGTTGAGGAATCTAGCTGGGAGAAATATGAAGATACTAGGCACCTAGTGAATACAACCCTAGCCCCAATCACAAACAAAAATGACCTGGAATCAGGTAAAGAGATGGCAAGCGAAATCCCAATGAGTAGATGTGAAAGGATTGGAAGTTATATCTGTGGCAGAAGTCATCCAATACTGATGGAGTTCCCAGACCAACAAGACAGAATCAATATTTTAAAGGGGAAAAGGAACCTCCCACATAAAACATTTATAGATGAGGAATTATCTCAAGAGGTCCTTGCTTCTAGAAACAAGCTAAGACTTATATACAAGTATGCAGTTACATTGAATAAATACAAAGGCAAAAGCTGCTGGAATCAGGGTGATTTAGTTATCAATAGTAAGAAGTACAACACATTGAATCTGTCAGACCTGCCTGAAGATTTAAACCCAATATTTACATGCCAGAAAAGTGATGCCAACACAACAGTTTACTTTGGTCAACTTCATCCATTCAGTAACTTCCATCCAGCAAAATTTGAACTGAATAACCTAGAATTCAGTTGCAGTGAACAATATATTCAATACCAGAAGGCCCAATTACACAGAGACCATGCTACAGCAAAGGAAATCATGGAAGAAACCAGCCCTATTGAAATGAAAAGAATTGCCAGGAAAATTCCCTCCTTCAACAAACAAGATTGGGAATCAAAAGCCTTGGAAGTAGTACAACTGGGACTAGAAGCAAAATTCTCTCAGAACCTGACCCTATTACAAATCCTAGCCAGCATGGGAAATCGCATCCTGGCGGAAAGCACCAAAGACCACTGGTGTTGCCCTGCAACATGCTGATGCACTAAACCAAGCTAGATGGGTATCACCTGGCCTAATGTCCCAATTGTTGATGGATATCACACAACAGCTGTGTACCCAACCACTAAATTGCTGAACTACAAGGCATCACGGACAGCTAATCTAATTAACAAACACATTGCATCACCTAACAGCTACTGGATACTATACTATGAACTGTCAAGCTGCATGCCTATTTGACAGTGTAGTCAATGCAATCCTGCTATGTGAAACTTTCCTAAATAGTGAAAAGGAAAAATATATTAGAGCAAAGGGGTACAAAATTATTACGAATAATAGAATTGATAAGAAGGGAGGAGGAGTAGCCATACTCCTAAAAGAGAACATGAAATATAAATTGTGCAAAGATATGCAACAAAGTGTATCATTTGAAGGAGTATTTATTGAGATTGAAATGAGAGAAAAATTAAAAATAATCCTAGGTTCTTTATATAGACCTCCAAGTGGAGATCAAACACAATTCCTAACTGAAAACAACAAATTATTAAGTCAATTGAAGAGTGAAGACAATAAGCAATTCATAATAGGAATTGATCAAAATCTAGGTTTATTAAAGAGTGACCATCATATTAACACTCAACGCTTCCTAGATATTAACCTAGATAAGGACATACTACCCACAATTACCAGACCTACTCGCATATCAAAGACAGCCGCCACTCTAATCGACAATATATATATATATATCAAATAGTTTACAGCGAAACTTTGAGTCTCTAATTCTAGTAAGTGACATCTCCGACCACCTCCCCTTACTAACTGTTATCAAAAATAAAGCCCTGCATGAACCTCTCATATTTAAGACAAGAAACCTCAAAAAGAATAAAATAGACAAATTGAAGTCAGAACTTAATAACATTAACTGGCATCACCTCATACTGTTAGAAAATTACCCTGACCAAGCCTTCACACTATTACATAACCTTATCAATGATACACTTGATAAAATTGCATCAGAGCACATGGTGCGAATAAATGCTAAAAGAAAAATAATTGAACCTTGGGTTACTAAAGGGCTTAACAAATGTTTAGAAACTAAATGGTCCTCATACAGAAAGACACTAAGTATTGGTGCAATGTTATATGACTATCAAAGGTACAAACAATACCAAAACTATTACAATAGAATAAAGTGAAAAATGAGAATCAAGTATTATACTAATAAATGCATAGAATATAAAAATAAAACAAAACAACTATGGCAAACCATAAATGGGCTCATAGGAAAG
This sequence comes from Haplosyllis anthogorgicola, assembly GCA_038406195.1. NCBI lineage: Eukaryota > Metazoa > Annelida > Polychaeta > Phyllodocida > Syllidae > Haplosyllis > Haplosyllis anthogorgicola. The sequence continues at coordinate 5,059 of JBCAUI010004851.1, forward strand.
AATAAAGACAAGACCAGTGTAATAGAGAGTATATCTGTCAATGGTTTACAATATCATACACCTAAAGCAATAGTAAATAAATTTGCAAACTATTTTGCAATGGTGGGCTCAAACCTTGCTAGATCTATTCAAAAACCAAATATGCCAATAAAGAATTACTTAAAGAAAATACCAAGAAGTCATCAGAGCCTATACCTGACCCCTTGCACACCGTACAAAATTCAGAAAATTATTAAGAAACTACCAAATAAAACTAGTAGTGGACATGATCAGATTAGCAATGTTCTGTTAAAAGAAATAGGACCTACATTACTAATACTGCTAATACATATATTTAATGAATCCATGAAACAGGGAATATTCCCTAGTCTCATGAAACTGACAGAAATTATTCCACTATATAAGAGCAAAGATAAACATGAACTAAGCAACTATAGACCGATATCATTGTTAATAACTATATCAAAGATATTAGAAAAACTTGGTTATAACAGAGTTAGTAAATTTGTAGAAAGTAACATGCTTCTATATAAAAGTCAATATGGATTCAGAAAGTTGCGATCTTGTCAAGACGCAATAGTGGAATTAGTAAGTGATATTCTGAAAGAATTAAAACGACACACCATAGCAATTTTCTTAGATCTATCCAAAGCTTTTGATACCTTGGAACACAAAATCTTACTAGACAAGCTCAAAAATTACAGAGCTCGAGGGGTCACCAGTGACTGGTTCTCTAGTTACTTAAAAGATAGAATGATAAGAGTAAAATGCTATACATCCAGCTCATCATTACCTGTTACCTCAAATAATTACCATATTGAATGTGGAACAGCACAAGGCAGTAATCTGGGGCCACTGTTATTTATCCTGTTTTGTAATGACCTATATACAGTTATAGAAGACAGTAAAACTATTTTGTTTGCTGATGATACCACTGTATATGCCTTGCACAGTAATAAGAATTACTTATTGTACTTTCTTATGAATGACTTGAATAAATTGAGTCACTGGTTTAAAGCAAATAAGCTGTCACTAAACCTTAATAAGACAGTGTGTATATATTTTCTGTGTAGTTCAAAAAATGAAAATATTGAGTGTCTTAAAATCGGTGACTACACAATACCATATATTCGTGAAACCAGGTTTTTAGGGTAAACATAGACTTCAAATTAGACTGGAATAGTCAATTCAATAAAATCTACAATAAGATCAAAATAAATAAAATCATGTTGAAAATGACACAAAATACTTTAAATGAAAACGCAAAAAAACTGATCTATTATGCCCATATCCATAGCCACCTAACTTACTCATTAGTAGTATGGGGCAGTATGCTGAATAAAGAAAAAATGAACAAACTTCCAAACTTGCAGAATAGATGTATAAATCTGGTATATAATAAAGAAATAAATGACATCAATATCAATAAAGGCAAAATAATGGGACTCCAAAATCTGATAGATTTGGAGCATTTAAAATTGGCACATGGTATAAATCATAAAATGCTACCACAACCTATATGTGACAGTTTTGCTGTCCTTAACAAAAGGCACGTGGGAATTAAATCCCACAAATATAATACTCGTCTTAAAAGACTACCAAATATACTATCTCATAAAAGTAAGGAGTTCAACAATAGCTATTTATGCTCCTGTTTAACCAAATACCAGTACCTGCCATCGAAAATCCGAAATATACCTAGTAAAGCTAGATTTGTAAAGCACATAAAACTCTTTTTATTAAGTTAGTACTGATATTTAAAAGCATCACATTATGTACGTCAAATAATAACAAAAATGTAGAAATGTCAGTATAGTTATGAGGCATCACTGGTGATGGGAAAGCGAACATCCTAAATAGTGATGATTATAAATATGAGTCATCACCTCATGTGATAATTGAGCTGACTTTAAAAACACTGTAGACATACAGCTGACCTACTTGTACCAGAGTACCTACTAGTACCAGAATATCGAGGCACATCACAAACATGGCTATTCAAGACTATTCAGAGTACAATGCTTGGTGTGCCAATACAGCAAAATGACTTAAATATAACTATAGCCAAACAGTACCCTATACTACACAGATATATAAAATTCCAGAGGGATGCAGGCTAACTGTGAAAATGATCCCCAAAAGTAGGTACTTCTTTCATCATACTCCAACATATCTTGACAACTATGACACACCTGATAAAAGTATCAACTGCCTGTTTAGCATATTTGCACATTGGAATACAAATGAGCCTACCATAGAAAGACTGACAAAACGGTTCAATGACTACAGTAAAATAAACATTGACGAATTTATAGATAGGTTTCAAGGTCTATTGCAAAAGAAATCAATCACTTATGCAGAGTGGATATACCTGATAAATCTAAGAACTGTACGTTGTGATGAAATAGTACTGCTAATGATAGCAATGATGTTGCGAATACATGTATTTGTGGAATATGAAGGTGGGTATTGGACCACTGTGTCAGAGGAACACACTAAAGACTATGAATGTATATGGCTAACATGTTCAGAACACTTGATATATGTAGAAAGAATGTATATGTTCAACTAAAACTGAGAGAAAAATTCTTGAAGTCTGGTGAGCATGTCATGTTCAAACTGCCACTGTCCTTAGAAATGGCAAGTGGCCACATCAAAAAAGAAAAACATCAACCTGCTCAGCCCATTGATAGTAAAGAAACAAATAAAACAGAAACACAGGATACTAGTGTACTGGAAAAGAAAAGTGATAAACCAACCATGCCAAAACATACTGTAATGGACATAACCCACATGTACCATACAAGAGCAAGTGTAGCAGGCAAACAAATAATGTACATTGATGAAAATACTCTGGATGATGACAAAGACAGGGACCCATAGTATGGGAAGATAATTGGTACAATTGAACTAATATCAGGAAATGAAGCATCACACCCATACTATACACATAGTAGGAGCACCAACAAAGGGGGTTTACTCCTGGTGGATTCATGGAAATGAACCAATGTGCGAGTCCGATCAACAAGAAGGCCAAGGTAACTACTGCCTGCAAATCCTGCAAAGTCTAAATTGACTGCACAAGTGGACCCCAACTCAAAGGATCCAATGCTGCCAAAAACAAAGATAACAAGAACTCACATGCAACAAACAAAAGCAAGTACAAAGTCACCTAAACAAGGGGAACTGAAAGTTAAGACTATAGCATTACCAAAGCAAAAAAGCTGAAAATATATCAAATGTTCACTATGCAGTGCCAAGTGTAGTGATTGGCTAACACTGAATGCCCATTATGTACAATATCATCGCATTGCACAAAAGTGCACAAGCTGCAATAAAACATTCAGGACCCCTAGCAGCCTAATGAGACACAGCTATGAGCATAGCAGTAAACTGTATAAATGTGAAAATTGTGTGGCATCCTTTCATTTACCAAGTGAACTGAAAAACCACAGAATCATCCACAAGTGCGGTAAATTAATGTGCTTCTATCCCAAGTGCAAAAAGATTTTCAAGTGACCTTGTGAGTTAAAAAACCATGTGGAAATACACAACAACACAGTGTTAAAGTGTAAAAGCTGGAAATGTGCTGCCAAAACCAAGTGGAACCTACAAATACATCAAAAACTCCACAAGGAAGCTTGTTTAACATGCAAATACAGATGTGATTCCAAATTAAAGCATCCAGAGCAATGTGCCAGCCATTACTGTAATTGTCCAAACAGGAGATCAGCCTCACTGGACTACTGATGGAAACAATATGAAAGATGAAGCAAAAGGGGCATAATAATTCCCTAAATATTTCCCAGATGGGCTTGAACCTCTCTAGGATACAAAGTGCTGTGTGTGGGATCAACTTTTATATTAGCATTAAAAGGCATCTATCTGAATTACTAACTGGTGTAAATCTTGTGTGCATGATCAATGAAAGATCAAATTGGCATAATAACCCTGTAAAATACCTGTAGGTTCTAGAACCTCTACGGGCCCTGAAGATAAAAGTTATTTTCATCCAAATATGTTACTATGCTACATGGTTTCTGAAATTTACTTGATATGAAACAATAGATGTATTAATATGCATTGATAGTGGACATTAATGGTGGACATAATGGGCATAAGGAAAACAAATCTTGCCTAAACCTATTTAAAATTGCAAGTCATCACAAACACTTACACTTATACACTTTGTTAAGATGACTAGACCCTAAAAGCTATGAAAATTGTGAGGCATCACAAACATTTTACAACTCTACTTTTTAGAATTATAGATAGTATATCATTTCTGTGTTGTGACATTATGAGTCATCACTATTTTGTTTAACTGGTAAAGCCATTACATGCTAACCAAGAGAATTAACTGTTGATACAGACATATCATATTATATATAAACCAGTGACTCTAATGCAAGGTACTTAAGATGACTTAACCTTGAGAAATTGGGAAGTATCATAAACAATTATTACAAACATTACACCGTTTATGAGATACTACGAGTCAACACCAATCTGTTTAACCGTCTAAATTGTTATACATTAATCAAGAGATTTGAGTGTCGTAACAGACATATTGTATTAAGTAAAATCTGGTGTCTCTAATGTAGACATAAATGATAAGATAAACAAAGTAAAATCTGTATCATAACTTTTATTAGACATAATAGATAATATACTATAACTACATGTTATTGGGTACTTGAGTGTTAAGATGAGCATACTATGAATGTTAGATGAACAAGGGGCATTAAATAATTGCTTGACAGCATTAACTTTTACTGCCTAGTATGATACTAAGACATTAATATTAGGTTACAGCATTTGTATATATGTTAAATTAGTTATGTTAATTACTTTAGTTAAGTTGCTATATTTATTTATTAAATTGATATTGATACTAAAAATGTTAAGTCATTTAAAGAGAATACACAACATTTGGGCACAAGAGGGTGACTTGTCACAACAATCCTAGGATTTTCTATTGTGCCAGTATATGTAGATTAACTACAGACACCACAGATGCTGTGACAGTTATACAAGATTTTTCTACAATACGAATAATAATAATAATAATAATAATAATAATAATAATAATAATAATAATAATGTTGTCAAGGTTTGCTCTTCTCGCGGTGGGGTTAGGGTTTTGCATTGAGAGAAACAAATGTTTTACACTTTCAATCGTTTATTG